>CAEFZY010047742.1:0-19935 GCA_903066815.1 Brachyrhaphis roseni | reverse complement strand
TATATATATATATATATATATATATAAATCTGCTGCTTTAAAATTTCGAATTCACAGGTAGAGAAATTAAAGCGCTGTTTGCTTGTTTGTTTCCCGTGACTCCATGTGTTTGTGTGTATGTACGCGCGTGCGTGCGTATGTGTGTGTGGGGGTGGGTGGGGGGCGTGTGGGTGTGTGTGTGTGTGTGTGTGTGTGTTTAATGTTTCCTCGGTAATAATATTTGTAAACACTTTTAGATGTAAGATTCCTCATTATCATAGTAAAGATTATTTAATTAAGTTGAAAACTGCAGAACTTTTCTAAACTTTTTATGTTATCTTATCTTTATTGATACATGTACATCTCACGGAGACACAGGGTCTGATTTTTAAGACAACTTAACATTGTAAAAAGAAATAGCAATGTTGTTATAAAATACACGAGTGGATCGGAAAACGTCAATGCAGCTGCTTTTATGTTAATAAACAATTGTTCAATTATCGCGTAGTTACAGATGAAAGCAAGATAATGACATAACTATAGAATAAAGTTATGATACACTCATATAAATATATGTAAATACAGGGGAAGTAATAGTTGTGTGTATGCTTATTTTAAAATGTTTTGTCCATTTTATTTTTCCACTTTGCTGTTTTTGTAAACCCTCATAAATATTTACATATTATGTTCACTCGCTATTTTGTATCATATATTCATTTTTTTCTTCTTTTAGCTGCTGGGCACTTTGTTCAACTGGTGCTGTATTTGAAAGCGCTTGGTAAAAAAAAAAAAAAAGCTTATAAACCGCAAAACTGATATGAGTATTTCTACTGCGGATGTTTTATCTAAACAGGAATCGCACTGTAAAACAGTTAGGGCATCAAAGGCATCTGTGGAAACTATTGCTTCTGATATGCTTTATCCAGAAGTTCTACTTCAAGTATTTGAAACATTTGTCATCAAAACGTAAAAAAAAAATGTTTTAAATAAATAAATAAATCAAGCTGAATAAAATATAGACACAGTACATTCATATATGCCGTCTAGCGCAAGGAAGCAAACTGCGACAGTGCATTTAAATCAAAACTGTGGCAAAATCAGCTGAGTAAGCAGAGTGCTGCATGAATAAGAAACACTTAAAGCACTTCCTGATATTTTCCTCTGGTCACCACCAGAGGTTATCAGCCCCCTTTCTCATGTCTGTGTCTGGCAGCGGCCTGCAGCCATGACGAAACATCACGCAGACATAAACAAGGAAACTTTTTGTCCTCCTTCGGTGTTTTCAAGACACGTGTCCGATCATTTCAAATGTAAAAACAATTTTAGAAGTTTGATTTAAAATATAATTAAACAAAATGGAGACAGATTTTGTAACTAAATGTTGGGATATTTCTGTTGTTTGACCAATTTAAACAGCGTTGACTTTTAAGTAGGAACATATAACGCTGCAGCGGGCAAAACATTAACATAATTCTCATGAAGCAATTCACGTCTGATTTCCTCTACAATTGTACGCTTGGGATTTTCATACATACATATGTTCAGAATAATATTGTATTATGTTTATATATAAATATTTATTTCCTTTTTGTTAGCAAAAATAAAAATGAGTTACTACATACTTTCGAACTGACTGAAGAAAGTATTAAAATAGTATTTTGAGTTTATTTAATATCATATGTTTGGGGTGTTTGGACTTGCAAGACCACACGTTTACTGTTTAATTATAATATTAAATTAAAATTCAGAAAAAAAAACTCCTGTGATAATGCTCCATAATATCAAAAGCTAAAACAATTTTTAAAATAAAATATATATTTGTATATATTTTAAAAATTATTTTATATTCAATCCGTACAAAAATTAATTTCCAATAAACGAGTTTTGTGTGCCAATTTAAAGCTTTATCAAGTCCAACAGTCATAAAACAAAGTCCACGTAAGCCTATCGACAAGATACAGGGAAAGCCGTCCTACCTTTACTGGCTATATTGTGGGCGACGCCGTGTTATCATTTCCTCTTGCTGTGCTGATTGTGTGGCCCGTTGCTTCGGATCGCTGCAGATTGGTGCTGTTGGTGAGAGCCGTCAAAAGTCCTACCTGTCCGCCGTGGTCAATAACACACACACACACACACACACACACACCCACACACACACACACAGAGAGAGAGAGAGACACACACAGTCCTTGTGGTAACTGCATGAAACTATTGCTGACTCGCAGAGGCTATAGGAACACGGTGCATATAACTATACTTTTTGCGCACTTCCCCAAAAACTGAAAAGAGCCCAAATGTCGGCGTAAAGCTCCGAAAGATGGTCAGAAAAACCCAGGTCAAAGGATATCGCTACACTTCCCCTTTTTATGAATTTATGGCATGCCATTAAGCCCCGGCTGTCTAGACGGGGGAAATAACACCTTGTTTGCCCACAAACAAACCACCGAGCTCCGCCGTCCAGCCCCCTTATTTATTATTCACAATCTTCTGTGATGTCAAGGTCAAAGTGACCACATAGTCATGGTCAAGGGTAAAATAAGAAGAGCCAGAAGTTTCCACTGGCTGAAAATTCAGGAACCCAGACCAAAGAAAGAAAGGGGAAAAAAAAGCTTCAGAAAGATCTGCAGAAGCTGGAAAAACTGACACAACGCTGCAAACGAGTGGAATCTCACCTAGTAATTATAAATCCAGGAGAGCTTTTAGTTATCCAGATTGCAGGAAAGTTACACTTAAAAGTACAAGGGTTTAGAGACTGAAACTTAGAATTGAATAGTCATGCCAAAGCATGACTATTCAATGCCATATGAATAGCTAAACTGGACCAGATTAGCCATTTTGAGCCTAATCTGGTCCTTTTTGGCACAAGTCAACTCAGCTCAGCGTTCATTCCGATCAGAAGCCTAAATTACAGACTTGACGTGAACATGTCTAAAGAAGACCTAAAATAAACTAGCTCCAGCTTGTGTCTGACTCCCTGGACAGCCGCGTGGGATGTTCATTTGAACGTGTTTTCCTTCAATCGTTTTAGTAAATATATCTCGTGTAGATAGCCTTACTAAGCTATGGGAACAGGTAGTTGTAAATAAATAAATAAATAAATAAATGAAATTATATGCCTTTCCTACAGCAACACAAAAAAGTTCTGTGCCTATAAATATATATGTGCAAAACAAGGAAGGGTAGATTGTGTTTGTATTATATTATCAGTTGATCAACCAAACTGTATAAATATTACTCAATTAAAAATATTCGCACACTTCAGCTTACTTTATTCAACCTTCTTCTGGCAGGGGGAAAACTGTGTATGCCATACACACATTAGACACAAAAAAACCGCGAGTGTGTCGACATATTACGGTATTGAAATTGTGAAAATATGCAAATTTCTTACGTTTTAGATGAAAAAGAAATTATTTTTATACAACGAGAAGAGGTGAGGTTGACAAAACAGTGACTGAAGATCACTGAGGATCTTGCGCACGACTTACCTGTTTTAGAGGCATTGGCCGCAATCCACATTGGACGGCGAAATACATACGGAATGAAATACAAATTTATCTAAATACCAATGTCACACATTAATTTGACAACGCAAACAGCACACACACTCAGAGGATGATTGCTTATTGGGGGAAACACGTAGAATCCGCTAATCAAACTGTACATTTGAGTAAAAAGCTGTCTTTTGCCAGAATACGTTTTTACTTTTGGAATGTGGAAAAAGCCGAATGTCGTTACCTCCCTAAAATAATGGCCTAAGTCTTTTTTTTTTTTTTCAGAAGTAATTTTTGCAAAAGAAATGACCACCCCTTTCTTTTTTTAAAAAAAAAGGGAAAAATGACACACGATTGTTTTAGGAAGGTGGAAATATGCTTTTGTGTGGTGAAGATTAGAACATAACTCGCTTTATTGTTTCCCTTAATTTTATCTCAAGTTATAACCTAAAATTTGTTTTAGTGGATTTTTTCTCAGAACTAGGTTTGATGCAGTTACATTGAACCAAATCTAACTTGACACGCGGATAAAATCTCAAAACTGACGCATAAGGTCGTGCAAATATTAAATATTTTGAATGACGTAGTTAGGTCCTCATAAGTTAGGATCGCCCTACGTGTAACAATGTCTTTACTAGATGTCCAGTAACTATTTGGTAGTACTGGTGTTGTAATGTAAAAAAAAAAAAAAAAAAAAAAAAAAAAAAAAAGCAACAGAAGAAAATATTGGGCAACATTGACATTGCCCAGAACTTGGACGTCATCGAGAATATATGGAAAGCAATTCCTGGCAAATGTTGCCATACTGGTTGACCGTTGCCCTGTTTGATTGTCCTCCTAAAATATTATTTTATAAATGTTATATAGTCCCATTAAAGGGGCAGCAAGGTCTGAAATTATTTGTATTCATTTTATTATTATTATTATTATTATTATTATTATTATTTTGACGACTTTGTGCTTCAGTAACAAATGATTAGAAAATGTTACTGGTTAATTAACGCTGCCTGTCTGCATTCACTCTGCTGCAGAAAAATTACAAAACAAAACTTAATCTGTTACATTTTATGCTATTTACCATGAATTTAAAATGAGATTAAACGTAACAACCACATTTCTTAAAATGAAAGTTTTCCATAAATCCTTCAGTTTTCCAAGTAAATCAGAAATTGATCAAATGCAGATTTTGATTTTTTTTTTTTTTCTTGTATCTAACGCATCTGAAAAGCGTCTGTTTATTGTTAATGTGTGTATTTATGTCTATTAAATGTCTAATCCCACCTACATTCACAGCCTGATCCAGCCAGCAGCAGCTTCCCCAGCGGCAGGGATCGTCTGACCGCCTCCACCACCTCCACCCGCTCCTCCTCCGTCAGGTAGGGATACTCGCCGTTGGAGCCTTGAACCACCAGACCTGCAGCAACAAAAACACTCTCAACGTTAACCTGCGACTCACACGATGGCTTTTAACACACTCTAAAACATTTGATCTGCATTTAGTTGTGTCGACTATCTTCTACTCTTTAAGTCAAATAAATTTATCCAGTTTTAGATTTTGAATCTGAATGTTTGTGAAAAATAAACTTATAGCAGTAAGTTGTGTTAACTTTTTATTAATTTTGTGTTGAATAAACTAGAGTTGTTAGGTTAGCACTTAAAAAACTGAAAGAAGAAAAAGACAGGAGTGGAAACTATTTCCCAGAATGCTTAGCGGCAGGTTTCTGTATCCTGAGATGGAAGTGCGTTACATTGATCTGACTCTTGTGTTTTATTAAGGAAAATGTTTATTTTAAAGCTTGAGGATAATGTCCTGTTCACACTGAGCTGAATTCATTGTGATGTTTAATAAAATTCATCATCAGATCAGAAATTTTGTCGAAACAAGAATTCAAGTTATTCTAAAGTAAAAGAAATAAAATGTCAGTAAAGATTTCAGTCTCTAGATTTGGAGACAAGCCCTCAAACATTTAAACTAAAAAAATATTCAATAAAGGGAGCCGAATACAAACGCCACAAGTTTTAGGTTTTTATTTGAGAAAATTTAGAAAAATCATCCATTATTTTCCTTCCACTTCCCAGTCATGGGTTGACGCATCAACTCAAATTGAAGTTTGTGGCTGTGAATTAAAAAACTGGACGCCATTCCTGCTCATTGGGATAACGGGACAGAAAACATGGATGGCACACAGTTAATCATCATTTTAAGAGAAGTGTTTGTCTTTGGACGGTCTGTATTAAAATTAAATGTTACATTTCTGAACAAGTTCTAATTTGCATCGTTTTGTTTTGTTATATTTCTACATCTGGGCTATTGTTTTATCTTTATGTGTTTTTACTGTTGCACATGAAATAAATAAAAACTAACTAACTGATAAAAATAGGTTTAGAGTTTGTGAAAATGTGATCGAAATTACGAACAATTTCCTGCGCAATAAAACGTAATACCAACTCAAGAACGGTAGGGGGCGACAGACAACAGTTTTGTCTTATTTTTAGGGTAGAAAACAAGCCAAACTTATTGCAATCCTAAAAAAACAACATGTATTTAATGAAACTTCCTGGTCCAGTGTTTAACATGTGAAGGATCTTTATTGAAGCATTGCGTATGTCGCGGTTCGGTTCGGTTTATCTGAGTTGTGTGAAGCTGAGCTCCAACCTTTAAAGGGTATCTTGTCATATTTCTGCAGGTTCTCCTCCAGTTTCTGGTAGTCTACGTCCTCCTTGGCGGTGAACGGAGTGGCAATAGGGGGGTAAATGCCGCTGAGATCCAGCCTGGCGGCGGCCACGTGGCTCCCGTTTCGTCTCCACGGTCGGTACCGGACACCGCAGCGTGTCCAGACCCGGACACAGAGCATGCTGAAGCGGTCAGAGCGGCTCGATCCGCCCGGTGTCTGTGCAGCTGCTGCTGCAACCAACAATCCTTATCCAGTTAGTTAATCACTAACTGTCCTTTAAACATTAGTCAGATTCAAACTGACAAGAAGCCACTCCATTTTTGTTTTTTTGAAGCCGTTTCGCTGCAGAGGTCACGTGACAGAGATGACCTTTGCACTAAAAGCAACCTGCTCACTTAAAACAACCGCCAACACTTTAAAGATTATATTTCTGCATATTAATACGGACGTTTGGCCTCGCCCACGTAGACAAAGCGCCCCCTACTGACGGGTTTGGGGATGAACCAAACCTGCAGTCACATTTCTAGGGGCAAAGAGGCAT
The DNA here is from genome assembly GCA_903066815.1 of Brachyrhaphis roseni. Taxonomy (NCBI): domain Eukaryota; kingdom Metazoa; phylum Chordata; class Actinopteri; order Cyprinodontiformes; family Poeciliidae; genus Brachyrhaphis; species Brachyrhaphis roseni. The sequence continues at coordinate 13,246 of CAEFZY010047742.1, read as the reverse complement.
TTTTATTTATTTTTATCCTCAGTTCAGCTAAATTTAAATGAAGACGTTTCGAAATAATTTTTTGATGAAATAGATTATATATAAAAAATATATTTTTTAAATTAAAACCTAACCATAAAAATGCAATTATTCATTTTTACATAATGTAAAAATGATAATAATCTTTTAATGGTTAGGTTTTTAAATAATGACAAAAAAACATAACATTTTTGAGAAAGAAAAACAAGAGGATGAATATGTTTTCTTCTCTGAGATGTTCAAGAAACTTTATATTTGTACGCTGAAAATGTTCTGCATTTTAATCTTTACACTGCAAACTCGTATTTCAGAAAACAATAAGTTTAGAAACAAAGCAACCTATTTTTCAGACTCTTTGTCTGAAAATCTTTGATGGATTCCCCGTCGTGCAGACAAAGAAACGTGAAAGAATAAAAATAGTGACAGGAACACTAACATCCAGTTGAACTTTGATTGGCAGGCAGGAAAACTGGGCCATTGCTAATTTACGAAATGACATATAAATTAAATCCTCCCCTAATTACTCTGTTAGTACAGGTGACCCATTTAATGAGCAGAAACAGAACCTGGGGTCTGCTTGGAGAAGCCCGGTAGCCTTTGCGCTGCTGCCACCGTGTGGACAAACTTTGAAACACATTTAGTTAATTAAAAAAATCAGTAAATTTCTGTTTCCTGACGTTTGTGTCAGTAGGAATTTGATTGTTCACCGTGGCTCTCACCTCATGCTTGTTCTCATTTATCCATTTCTGCTGATGAATTTAATACACGCAGTTTATTAACTTCCTCCCTTCATATCCACATTTAGACTGGCTTCATGTTTTTATTGAATAACAAGAAGATGGAAAGAGGAATGAAATGATTCTTCTCCATAAAAAGAGAAGAACTGGCAAAAGAGTTTTCAATGAACACAAGTCATCTTTTTTTCTATTTGATCAATTAACAAGAAAATTAATTACAAAATGGGGTTGTAGCTTAGCAGCAGCTGGGCTGATGGTGTTATTAGTCAGGGGTCTTCCAACACTGCTGATCGACATTAGGGTTAACCAATAAATAACAATAATCATCATAAATAATAATAATAAATACATGGATTGGATATAATTTTACTACATCAGTTCAGGTGTCCCTCAGGGCTCAGTTATTGGTCCCCAATGCTAATAAAAAAATGTTTTTGCTTCTTTTGTCTCTTAATATTATTATTATTTTTACAAATATGTTTCTTATTATTACACACGGATAGCCTACATTAAGTAATCTGCTAGTGCCAGCTCTTTGGCTGTTTTAAGAAATCTCATGTATAAATTTATTTATCCATTTAATGAGTCTAATAATAGAAATAATCTTATTGCTGACTAACGTTAAATATAGTTCAGTAAGGGACACATCCGTGTTCTGGAAACATTGGTATGTTTAGGAGGGTTTTTATGTATGTTTTATTCTTTTAATTATTATTATTGTTATCTTTGATTGTTTTTTTATGTCATTTGGACTTTGAGTCTGTAATAAAATCAATCTGAAACTGTTTTTAGTCGATTATTTCACTGAGGATTAAAACCTATCCTCTGTTCATCTGTTTAACGGGGAAACTCATTTCCAATCACACAGTGTTTATTGCTCCATTTTTATCCAGATTGATACATTTTGTATGTTTATGCTCCCAATTGCTTAGAGAAGAAAGATCTGAACATTTTAGTGCTTAATAAAAACATTTATTAGATAACACTGAAACAAAGGAGACAAAACTATGCATATAAACACAGAAGGAAAATATTGCTTCATTTTATATCAAATAAAAATGATCTGATATCTGCAGGAACATTTACTTTGTTAAAGAGTAATATTTCCCTTGGGGCTCGCTGAAAGGAAATGATTTGATGCTTGATGTGGTTAAATAGTGTGAACGTTTTGTTGGGACCCATAAAGCAGGACAGATGCGTTTCTGCATAAATAAACCTGAATAAATAAATGACTTTCATCAACTTTCCCAGAGAAACGTCTAAACAGCGCCCTCATGTGGGCACAAATTCCAATTAAATACGTATTCAATAGAGAATATTCACAGCACATTCAATTTCAGGACACTTTGTAAAACTATTAAGTCCAGATTAAATAAAGAAATATATTGTCATTTTAACCCAAACCCATGCATTACTATAAAACAATACATGTTACTATGCTAGTTTTCTTTCTTCCTTTTCCTCTTTCTGTCTTTATTCTTTCTTTTGGATTATTCTAGAAGAAACATATGACTGGCAGCTCAATTTTAATTCAAATTTTGTAAAGTTCTTCACTGTGTGGCCAGAAAATTGGTATAATTCGTGTCTGAGGGTTCAGTGGTGCAAAGGACTTCTCAATATGCAGACAGATCCGTCATGTAAACATGGGCTCATCTTCATAAAAGCAAGAACTCCTCCAAAATACTGTTACTTTGAGCTTTTATGTCACTGAAAACAAGATGGCTAACTTCAAACATCTGCAGTTTTCTGATCTGTCAAACATGAATTTCTGTGTTTGTTCCAACGCTTTTGTTGTTGAATCTGATCATGAGTTAAAACTCAGACAATACTTTCATGTTGAGAGGATGGAGAACGAAAAGATGAACATCTATAACAAAGAAAAAATGTAGCAGCTTGAGTCTGATAAAACAATTAAAGATGTCTGAAAATAATTGAAATCTATCCCACTACTGAAAGCCTTGAAAACTTTTGCTCAACAAAAGTCTTGTTTCCGGGGAAACCATCCAAGGAAAAGACAACTTTTCCTCTCTGACAGCTGAAAGTTTTACTGTTAATCCGCCGTTTGCCTGCAGGATGTCATCGTAAAAAGGCGCAGAGATTTTGAAAAGAGCAAAACATCAACTCCAGAGCTCGCGCCTATTATTAGAAAGTGACGTAATGGCGCATCTCCTCCGCTGTGTTGCATCTCCGGAATCAGCACCGTTAAAACGGATTGCTGATTGTCCCTCCTTTTCCCCACATGGACCGGAACCAGGCGGCACCACGTGACTTCGGATCCCCGGACTGAACCAGTTCATTACGCCGCATCATGGCTGCGGAGGATGAGGCCGCGCGGTGCCGCCTCGGGTCCCCGCAGTCCCGCGGGGCTCCGCTCTCTCCGTCCCGCTGCTTGTGGCTCCTGCTCGGCCTCTGCTGGCTGCTGCCCACCCCGGCTCTCTGCCTGCTCGGCTTCCGTCCGGAGGAGACCGGAGCGGAGCTGTCCGTGGACGACGGGGTGCTGAAAGCCACGGAGGGAACCCGCTTCATGCTGCGGGTGTACTACTCCACCTCCCCGCAGAGGCTCAACCGCACCGCGGGGACCCGCGCCAACAATGCCGCGCCCTGGATCGCCTTCATCGAGGAGCCGAGTCCCGGCAGAGAGGGACAGGTCCACCCCAAGAGGAACATGTGCATGGACAAGAACGCCAGGACGTCCGACATCGAGGTTTTAGGTTCCTTCAAGTCTGCTTCCAGTCAGAACTCAGTGCTGGTCGAGCTGCTGGCCAAAGACTTGCGAAGAGGGGAGAAGATTAAGTATTACTCCATGTGCGCCTTCGACGGGTCCAAGTGGGAACACTACCGGACGAGAGACTTCTGGGTCGCAGTGACAGAGCGCTCTGCTGTCCCGGAGCTCTGGCTGCAGGTCCTGGTCTCCGTCCTGCTGCTCGGCTTATCGGCTCTTTTCAGCGGACTGAACCTCAGCCTGCTGGCGCTCGACCCGGTGGAGCTACAAGTCCTGCAGAACAGCGGCACCGACAAGGAGCAGAACTACGCGCGGAAGATTGAGTCTGTGCGTCGGCATGGGAACTACGTCCTGTGCACGCTGCTGCTGGGCAACGCGATCATCAACGCGTCTTTGGCGGTGTGGATGTGCCAGATCCTGGGCATGACCTGGCTCTCCACGGTCATTTGCGCCTTTGGCATCTTCTTCATCGGGGAGATTCTTCCTCACTCCGTGGCATCGCGTCACGGCCTGGCCATCGCGTCCAAAACCATCTGGGTGACGCGGCTGCTGATGGTGCTCTCCTTCCCCATCTCCTACCCCATCAGCAAACTGCTGGACCTCATTCTCAACCAGGAGATCTCCAACTTCTACACCAGAGAGAAACTGCTGGAGATGCTGCGCGTCACCGACCCGTACCACGATCTGGTGAAAGAGGAGCTGAACATCATCCAGGGCGCGCTGGAGCTGCGCACCAAGACGGTGGAGGACGTCCTGACGCCGCTGAGCGACTGCTTCATGCTGGCGTCGGACGTGGTGCTGGACTTCAACACCATGTCAGAGATCATGGAGAGCGGGTACACCAGGATACCGGTGTTCGAGAACGAGAGGTCCAACATAGTGGACATCCTGTTTGTCAAGGACTTGGCCTTCGTGGACCCGGACGACTGCACTCCGCTGAAAACCATAACGCAGTTCTACAAACACCCGCTGCACTGCGTCTTCAACGACACCAAGCTGGACGCGATGCTGGAGGAGTTTAAAAAAGGTGAGGAGCGTCTTCAGTCAACTAGGATTTACACTAAAATCTCTATCAACGCACTGCAAAACATTAAATCTCAAGTCAAGTAAATGTATTAGTAATTGAAATAAGACAAAACTAACTTATAAATAACTTTTCAGCAAGAGATAGGAGCTAGTTTAGCCAATAATTTCTTAATTATTGGCTAAACAATAATTAAGGAATTAATTAGAGATAGATTATTTTATTTATATTTCAGTTTAAGTAAAATATAAGTTAAGTGACATGTTATCAATATTAAGGAATTATTGACTTAAAACAAGCTCCTACATCTTGCTGAAAAGTTACTTCTAAGTTAGTTTTGTCTTAATTCAAGAACTACATTTGCACTAGAAACCACACAAAAAAAACTGTCTCTAATTTACCTAAAATATTTTACCGTAAATTAGAGACGGTTTTTTTCTTACAGTGTAGGCTGAAAAAACTTGGTAAGATTTTGTGTTTTTGCAGTGCACTCATTCATATCAACAACATTTTTAAGGTAGTTATTTTCTAACCTCTCTGTAATACTTGATAATTTAACTGGATGAACAGCTATGAGTTCAGTAACAATGTTTGCGGATGTTAATTAAAACGGGCTGCCAGCAAATCTTAGCCAAATGACAAAACTGCAGTTTTGTGACAGATAATTAGTGATTATTTGCTGACATCTATTTGTAAACAAACCAAGTTGAAACATAAAACGTTTACACTTTTAGACTGTAACTAGTATAAAACAACAATCAAACAAATTATTGTTTGTACTTTTACAAAGTAAACTTGCTTCTACTATTAAATCTTAAATAATAATTATAAATTGCTACATTTTAATTTATCAATTCATATTTAATAATATTCACATTCAATCAAAAATTAGATGTATGGTTTGTGTAAAACTCAAGACCACAACTGAGCACAGGCTTTGTTTACTTATGCCTTGGGCCGGCTCTGTGTGCAGGGACAGTTCAGCTGCTCATATTTGTAGATGTGACCGTATTTGCACTGAAAACATGTTCTGGTAGTTTGCAAGCAGAGAGATTATCCAAATCAATCACAATAACCAGTTAAAACCTGAATAAATTTGTGTTTTGTAAAAGTATCCACACAACTTGAACGTTTTCCAAACTTTGTCACGTTACAAACACAAACTGCATCGTCGTTTTGATTTTACAGACAAACAAATTAGTGCATCAATGCGTTGTGTAATAAACGTTGCTCGGTGTTAAAAATGTTTTACAGATACAAATCTGAAAAGTGTGGCATGCATTTGTGCTCTGACTCCTTTGTTTTAAAAGCCCTAGACATTTAAGGCAAGTTAAAAACACAAAACAATGTTGAAAACATTGAACTGACACACGCAAAGGAATATGTGTGGCAGAAGACAAAACTGCAAATCCCACTGAACTGTCATTTTCCATATTAAAGGCGACTTTAACAACCTTAAACAGAGATATAATGGAGGGTTTAGAAGAATATTCATGTGTTTGAATGGTCTAGTCAAAGTCCAGTTGTAAGCCCAATAGGAATCTGTGCCAAGATTTAAAAACTGATATTTCCAGATGGTCATCTTCAGCCACAGTAGAGTCTCTTACATAAAATCTGACTGAACATGGATTAGTTTACTAAAATTAATGGCTAAATATTTCAGTCTTTGTGTAATTTGTGAAACTGTCTGTTGTGCTACATACAAATGCATCCCACATTTTCCAAGTTTTTTTGTTAAAAGTTTGGAAAACCTTTTCTCCTTTATTTCTCACTTCACAATGAGGTCCATTGTTTTTTTTTTTATCTGTCACTTAAAATCCTTATAAAACAGACTGAAGTTTGTGGATCTTAATGACAAAATGTGAAAGAGTTTAAATGGTGGGAATAGTTTTGCCAGGCAAGGTTCTGGTGAAGCTTTGGATTTGTTTTATAGGTTTTAATACAAGGTGGGCCACAAGTTTCCATACATAGCAAAAATAAACATTTTATTTTGGACAACTGTTTTTATTTTTGTGGGACTCTTGTCCAGTCGCTGCACGTCTTGGACCACTTCCTGGTTGATCTGCAACATTTCCAGTTTTCTGAAACTTGCAAATAAGTTTTGCCACAGTGTCGTGTTTGTGATGCTGGTTCCATGTTTTCTGTTAAAGTTTCGTGCAACCATGCGACTGCTTCCCGATCCATCAGTATAATTTAAATTCTTTGCTCTTTTGTCAAACGCATCTTCTTGGGCATCTGAAATATAAAAGAAATAAACATTTTACATTCTCCGATGTATGGAAACTTATGACCCACCCTGTAGTTTTAATGCAACTTTGGTAAAAAAAAAAATCAGAACATTTGTATTAATTTCTTTTCTTGTAAAGTGCGGGAATAATTTTGAGAGGCAAATAACTCCAGATGTTTGATTTGTAATTGTCGGTGTTTTGTTCCCATGTTATAAGTGAAATTATCTGGAAACCAATTTAAAACCTTTTCATCAATATGAATAGATTATTTACTTAAAACTCACTTCTGTATGCTGCTGAAAAGTTGCTTTTAAGTTAGTTTGTCTTATTTCAAGTGTACAAAGATATTTGCACTAGAAACTAGACCAACATTACTTGGTAAGATTTTGTTTTTGCAGTGCATGCACATCATTTGTTGCCATGGCAACACTGAAATACCCTAAAAATACCCCAGAAAACATTCAGCTCAGCTTTGTCCCAAACAAATGAGTCACTTGATTACATAATGCTGCAACCAGGCGACGTTTGGAGGTCGATCTGATTCTTAAAATCCATAATCTTCCTCAGATTAAGTGGGTAATTTAGTAAAACAGAAAGCTGCGTGTTTCTGCAGCACTGACTCGAGCCGGCCTCTTGCTTCAGAGAGGGTGAGAACCTGCAGCCCGAGCAGGCACAGCCCGCCCTGCACCAAAACAAAGAGTCATGCCCAGTTTGCAGAGGCTCTGCGGTCTCAGTCAGGAGTTTTCTGTGGGTGAGGTCCGCTCCAGCCAATCACAGAGCTTTCTGCTTTCCACCGCCTTCCCGCATGTCCATGAACGCTGCAGACTCAGCACTTTTCCTTCTGTTGGGTTTGTGGTGAGGACAGCAGTAAACGGAGGAGGCAGATTCTGTCTGCAGGAGACATCGAACAGATTATTAGTCTTTTTATTTAGTTTTCTTTTAACAATGCGGAGACTTTGCCAATCTGCTAAACATGCAGTGATTTTTTTAGGAGCTCCAGGAGCTGAATAAATATTGAACCAGCCACATAATCACAATTGTTCCTTTTAAAAGTAATCAGGCTTTCTGCATGTAGATGAGCTGGATGAGATAATCTACATAGAGGATTATCTCTTTTGCCCTCTGCTTCCTGGCACTGCAGCAGAAAATGCAGCCAGTTTTTCTCTTTACTATGAGAATCCTGCAGAAGCAGAAGAAAAAACAAAACAAAAATGACCGGAAGCTCCTTCAATGGTCTTGTTCTCACAGTGATTTAGTCAAATTCATCAAAAGACAGGAGTGGGAACTATTTCCCAGAATGCTTAGCGGCATGTTTCTGTATCCTGAGATGGAAGTGCGTTACATTGATCTGACTCTTGTGTTTTATTAAGGAAAATGTTTATTTTAAAGCTTGAGGATAATGTCCTGTTCACACTAAATGTTTCTCACCTGAATTCATTGTGATGTTTAATAAAATTCATTTTCAGATCAGAAATTTTGTTCATGCAATTAAAAACAAGAATATAAATTATTCTAAAGTAAAACAAATCGTTATTTTAACTTGATATTGAGTAAAATAACAGAGAAATGTGGCTCTTTAACCAGTTTTTTTCTTTCATATTGTGAAATAATTATTTGGATTAATTTGCAGCATTAAGTTAAAACTCACAATTCACAATTAATGAACTTAAAAAACAATGTTTAGACAACTTGTCTCTTCATGAAGAAATTAAACTTTAGTTTCTGAGTTAAAACCAAAACAATTTTCTTGTTAATTGTAAATTGCATTTTCCAGGCAGCAGGTGGATTTTCATTTTCAAGTTAAACCACCTTCAAATGTTTTACAGTGCATAAATCTAATTATTTTGGAGGCATTGAGACACAAAGTCACCCATTCAGTGACTAGAGGCTGAAATGCGGTTCATGTGGATTAAATTAGGATCCTCAGCACGGCTGGGTTTCACAGTAGTGACGAGATGCAGCCAGGAGCCTGCAGAATCAGGAGAGCGAATATTTGGCCTGAATGCTAAGCAGTGTGAATCACACACTGCAAGCTGCCAAGTAACAGCCCCCATTGCTGTGAACAACAACTGCAGCAAAGTGCCGGTATGGAGAGAGGCAGCTTCAGCGTGAATTAGACAAACACATCCTAGATGAGGAATATTTAATCCCAGTCAGAATGCAGCCATCAATTAAACTGATTTAAAAAAATAATCAGTTTAGACTAAAAATCTGTGCTTTTCATGTAATTTGTCACTGAACTTTTTTTGAAATGTCTTTTCTGAACCATTCGCCCTCTGCTGTTCGTCCTGGAACGGAGAACCTCATAAAATATTCAGTTTGCTGCATTTTCACTTCATGCCCTTCATGCTGTCTCGTCTCTTTGCTCGTTTAATATTCTCTTAGTTTTTGCATAATTCAACTCTCACTCTGCGCGTCAGAAGTTTTGGTTTAAAGGTGTTTGGCAGAGGAGAGCATTTCTCCATTGTTGCTGCTCAGTTAGTGTACAAATATATTCAATAATAAACTCTAAATACACCATGAAATTCTGATGACTGCAATTTTATATCATCTGTTGTTTTCCTCATAATGAGTTACTCATATTAGGTTTTTGTTTCGCATAACAATAAATTTTTTTCTCACTGATAATTATTTTTCACTGCACAAGTTGACTCCTTCAAGACTGCAGTTATTCTTGTTGTTTGTGACCCAGAGTGTTTCCTTCCAGCCAACTTTCCATTAAAATTCTTGGATGCTGAACAATGTGAAGAGTTACTTTATAAGTTGTGTTTTGTGGGTAACACTTCTAGACTAGGCTAGAAAATGGCCATGATATTACACGTTTGTATTTAATAATAAGTCATATTTTCTTTTTGGTATTATGTAACATTCTAACTTGTTCAGAAACAAAATTTTTTAAAACATATCTTTCATATATTTTGTTTTTAATAGATAAATGTTATTGTATTTAATGCACAACACAAGCACACAGACAACAATTAGGAAGAATTATGTTGTGTTGCTTTAATTAGGAGGAATAATGCAAGTGTACAAGTTTAGATTGAACTTTTATTAAAGCTGCTTTTTCTTAAGTTTGATTTTACTCAAGTAAAAGTAAAAAGTTTTTGGTAAAAAGACTCTATTTAAAAATAACATCATCAGATGGACCAAAATATAAAATTATGTGGAAATGTTGGTGTTTTAAGGAACAAAATGACAATAAATCAGAAATTATGCAATTTTTCTCTCCAAATCAGTTTCTTGCAATAAAAAACTTATAAAACTTTAACAAAAACTGCAGGTCTGTGTCTGGTGAATTTTATGTTAAAACATGTTTGTTTTTCATTCAGTGGGTAAAGAATCCAGAAATTTTACTCAAGTAAGAGTTCAGATGCTTCATAATAAAATTACTGAAGTAAAAGAAAAAAATACAGCTAAAGTACAAAAAAAAAAAAAAAAAAGGCACAGAAGTAAATGTAACTAGTTCCTACCCAGCTGTGATTATTTGGGTGAAAGTTACTTGTTGTGATTACAGGAAAGTCTCACCTCGCCATCGTGCAGCGCGTGAACAACGAGGGCGAGGGCGACCCGTTCTACGAGGTGATGGGCATCGTCACCTTGGAGGACGTGATTGAGGAGATCATCAAGTCAGAGATTCTTGACGAGACGGATCTCTACAGTATGAATGCACACACAGACACACAGACACACACACACCCCCACACACACACGCTTGGTTGTACCATTTGAGAAGTTAGCATGGGTTTCTGAGGAGCTGGATGATTTTACACTCATTTTGTGTCTGCTGGTTTATGCTGCAGCTGATAACCGGACAAAGCGGCGGGTTTCCCACCATGAGAGGAAGCAGCAGGACTTTTCCATCTTCAAACTGTCGGAAAATGAAATGAAAGTCAAGATTTCCCCTCAGCTGCTCCTGGCAACACATCGCTTCCTCTCCACAGGTATCCCCCAGGCACCTGCAGCTGTTTCCAAACTTAACCCAACAAACAAGCAGGAAACGATTGTTCAAAGAACACATGGGGAAACATGGTGGTGGCTGTATCATACTGTTGGGATGGGAGTTTTGAGAAAACTCTGCAATAAACTCACAATTCTGCATTAGCGCATAAGCACACTGTTATTTTGACAGTTCTATTTATGAGTCTAGAGGGCCACATAAAAAGCTACGGTGGGCCAGTTTTGGCCCTCGTGCCTTGAGTTTGACACATATGTTTTATAGAAAAGAGACTAAAACTGAATGTACTGTATATATGCACATCTTTACTGGTTTATTTAAAAAAATATAACATTGATAATCTCTTTACTTTTGTAACTTGAAACTACAATGTTGAGACATTGGTAGATGGGGACGTGTTACTGAAGCACATCCTTTGTTAGAGGTGGAGCCTTTTAAACCTGCGCACATCTCAGAGAAGATCCTGCTGAGGCTCATCAAGCACCCCAGTGTGGTCCAGGAACTCAAATTCGATGAGAAGAACAAACGAGCTCAGCACCACTTCCTCTTCCACCGTAACAAACCGGTCGACTACTTCATCTTAGTTCTGCAGGTACCGACTGTAATCTGACTCTTCACCTGCACAGGTGTTTGTGACGTCAACATGCGTGTTACTGTGGCGTTTTGTTTTTCAGGGCCGAGTTGAGGTGGAGTTTGGCAAAGAAGCGCTGAAGTTTGAGAATGGGGCTTTTTCTTACTTTGGAGTACCTGCCATCATGTCAACTGGTACAAATACACACACATGTTCTCATCAGGTCTTTCTGGCAGCAAATCTGGCAGCTAATGTTCCAACAGAGTCTTTATCAAAGTTAGATCAGGCAATTTTAATTATTATATCCTCCAAGTTATTCGTTATAGGCCAGATTGTGAGTCTTTGAACATCTTGGGACTGTGGCAGGGACTATAACATTTCTATTTCGATTATTTAATTATGTAGATTTTAATGTGTTAGAAATTTTAACACAATTAATCATATTTTTTATATATATACAAAGGTTCCTGCCAGAGTTTTTGCTTAAAAAACATTATCTGATGGGACACTGGAAAAGACTATTGTTATGTGCAAGTTGTGCAGAAAGGAGCTTGTGTAGCAAATAGTATCTCAGTGCTAAACATGTTGCAGTAGCGCAGACGTCCCCAACGCTAATGTCAGCGACACAGTCCACATTTCCAAAGCATTTTCTCAAAGAAATTCCATGAATTGTCAGGGGATCCGGAAACACTTGAAAGCTGAATATCTTTGCACCAATCTGATTGCTGAATTACCTAAATAGCATGTAAAAACAACAAATATATTTGTTGTTGAGCTTATATTATATTTCTTTACTCAATAATTTAGAAGCAAAATGTGTTTGAATTCAAAATGTTGCTTATCAATATATATCGGGATTAACTCGATTAATAATTTGAATTAAGTTCCACCATTACTTGGGACATTCTGCAGATTAAATAGGGAATGTGAGTTTCTAGCCAAGTTCAGATTTCTCCAAGATGGCGGCCTGGCTCAGGTCTGAAGGCTGAGTCTGTTCCTGACGCCCACACCGCCACTTACTAACCAAACAAATATCATGGCCATTTTATAGCCTAGACTGGAAGTGTTACCCGCAAAAAACAACTTATGAAGTAACTCTTCACATTGTCCAGCATCCGAGAACTTTAACTGAAAGTTGGCTGGAAGGAAAAACTCTGGTTCACAAACAACAAGAATAAATCATCTTTGTTTTTTCATGGTAAAACTGCAGGCACTTTGAAATTATGCATAACAGTTGACGAGTAAACTAGAGTCACAGGCTTAGTTTCCTCCAACACAACATAAGATTTAAACAGTTAAACTAAACCAACACAAACAGGAGCGAACTACCTTCAACCAATCAGGATGTAAATACGTGCCAACAGCATATTCTGCCTGTGTTGTTCCTGTCTGGTCACTTATTTCCCTGACAGTCCACAGATCGCCCTCTCCCAGCAGCGGCTTGGAGCGCTCTGACTCCATGCTGTATGCCGGAAGTTTGGGTCAGCTGAACGGAGGAGGGAGCTTCTACCTGCCGGACTACTCCGTGAGGCAGCTCACCCCCCTGCAGATCATCAAGGTACACGCAGCTCATGTTTGGGTGAACCGGAAGTGTTTCGGTGGACGTTGATGCATAAACTGTTGCTAGCGCCATGAGTCTGTGTAGTAGTGATGGGCAAATGAAGCCTCATGGAGCAGTGAAGCTTCCCGGCCCTTTGCTTTGCCCTAAGGTGCATACCATCATTCATTTCTCTCTACTGACATCTGCTGTTGAAAATGTGACAGCCTTGTCACTCAGAAAGACCTGCTTAAAAAAATAGTAAATTATTGTCACAAAGTTTTTGTCAAACTCATGTTTATTAACAGGAGAGTCAATTAAATCCTATTTAACTAATATTTTTTAGTTATTAAAAGTATTTGTAGCCAATCCTGGTTTATGTTGACTGTTAGTGGCTGTTTTCTTTTGTCATCGACTGATTTGACAATAAAGACATTTGATGTTTTAGTGTATT
>CAEFZY010047734.1:0-95024 GCA_903066815.1 Brachyrhaphis roseni | reverse complement strand
TTACAAAAACACAGTTGTTGGTTATCTCTCAGGCCATAAAACTTCACTTCCCGATGTCCTCTCTGGGTCATAAACGGCTGACCCGTTCTTCCTGCTTCTCCAGAGACAATAGAAACATGCATCCTAACACAAACAAATATCTTATCTCTCAGTCCTTAATCTTTAATATTTAGATCTGTATTTTCTCTAAAAACCCAACAAGCACCTTCACAGAAAAAAAGTGACTTGCATTTCTGTACAAGAATGTTAAATCTTCCTGAAGATGCTGATTGTTGACAAGGAGAAGTTCAGTGGAAGAAAAAGGTTTGCCAGCAGCAGGGATAATTGCAGTCTTAAGAGGATTGTCAAGAAAAATCCTTTCAAAAGGACATTTTATAGCCTTCATTTTCGATACACCAATTTTAAGGCTTTTTATGGATCTGCGAACAACCTGAATATACAAGCTTGACTTTCTGAAATGAGAGATAAAGAACATATTCATCTGAGATACGCCTGTGGTGCAGCTGGTTTCTCACCCGTGTTCTGAAGGAAGGGATTGTTCGACGAAGAGGCCGAGATGGAAGGAGGCGGCGGCTGTTTGGGTTTGGGTTTAGACGACACCAGGGAATCGAGATCAACGAGCGCCGCGTTGGGGCCGAGGAACGACTCCGGAGTCTTACGAACAGGAAGCGAAGAGCCGAGTGACGACAGGTCAAAGGGCACCGGTGAGCCCGTGCTGTCGCAGCCCGTTGTTGAAGAGCCTCTTCGCTCTGGATCCCCTGAGAGTGAAAAGGGAGGTGTGTATGCGTATGTGTGTAAACGAGTCGCACAAAAACAAAGCAAGCTGAATGTAATGATTCACTCACACACACTACAAGAGGATGAAATGTTAGACAACTGTGGGGTGGGGTTACTGAGAGTCTGCACCTGAGTGTGTGTGAGTCCGTGTAGGTTCAGGTGTGAATGTACCTGTGCCATTAGTGTGTTTGGCGGAGCCACTCCAGATGTCGGAGGTGATAGGGTCAGAGGCAGGGACAGGCCCATCCTTTGCCCAGGGGTCCACCGGTCCCCCTGAGGAGGACGTGCTGGGTGGCACAGGGGAGCCCCAGGGGTCAGCACTGGGTGGGGTCATGGCTAAAGGGGGGGGGAGGAGATGCAGGGGAGGGAGGGGTTAACACAACACCATACAGGTAACAACCCACAGAATGGAGGGAGGTGGAAGCTGAGCCGGGTTCAAACAGAAGTACTTCTCTCTCCTTAACCTCTCCACCCCACAAACGTCCTGACTGAGGTCAGAAGAGGTCAGCTGTATTTGTTGCTGTGACTCAATTTGAGCTCAGTGGAGGTGAAGGAGAGACAGCAGGAAGCAACCTCAAACATTAAAAAAAATAATAAAATAGAAGCCAAAAAAGGGCAACAGAAGAGACAGTGCTCTGGTTGAGACGCAGCCAGTCCCTGAGTAGAAACAAGAGGATAAAAATCCCTGGTTTAGACACAGAGGGAGAACGGACTCAGCATGCCTGCTTTCCTTCAGACAAAACCAAAGCACACAGAGGGGAGTTTCGACCAAAGCTGCCCTGATATGACCCACATTTTTATTACTTTATGTCCACGTTTATGCTGTTGATTCTCATCCGTATTTATCCATAAAGCCTGATGAATCTAGTCAGGCATCTCTGGAAAACAAACCTGGATGATGTTTAATTTTCCACTTTTAAATTCAAAGTGCTCAGTCACTTCCTCTGAATGACAATAATTAGCCCTCCAATAATATTGTACACAAACTTGGTGTCATCTTTCACCACATGCTGCTTAAATCATATATTCATCAAGTTTCTTGGAGTTAATTATCTCCATATATCAATTTTTTATCATCATCAGAAATATTAAATATTAAGTCTTCGGTTTATTCAAATTGCTGCAACAAAAGCTCCATCAGGAACTCAAATGAGAAATTGGTCCAATTTTAACATCTTTCATTTGGTTCTGTTATGAAGACAGCAGGAAGCAACCTCCAACATTAAGGCCCTAAATTAAACCTAATTTTAATAATTATCTTTCCAACAGTAAATTTGTTTCTGAGAGATATTGAGACAAACATTTATTAACGGAGCAACATTAAAAAAAATGTTTTATCTGTTTTCATCTAAATTAAGAACTTTACATCCTCAATGTATTGCCATTAGAACAAATAAATTGTTGATCAATTTCTTTTTATTTTTTGCATGTTTCTACTGGTATTTTGTAAAAACCCTGGCACATTTCAGTCAGCAGAAATCTGCCAGAGATGTGAATTACTTTGGGCTTAACTATAATTAAACAACGTTTCATTTTGTTACTTTTTCCTGTTATTTTTGTCAGAGTCTTTCCTCTCTGGAGGTCGGAACTGAAGAAAGTCAGCAGCGGGAGCTTCAGACCGCAACACTGTTCAAATTTCTCTACTAGCGGTTGTCTGAACGTTTCATGAGTATTTGCAGCATATTTGTAAATGAAACACTTGGGCCGACAGAGCACTGAACCTGCAGGAATGAACTGTGTGTATGATTGTACTCTCACCCAGATGACAGAAAAGGGCTGCATAAAACGAACACACTCACAGAGGCAGCGTGCATCAGTATTTTCATGCTTTAAGTCTGTTATCAATATGTAGTTGTTTTGAGTATTTAAATGTGAATGTTCTAACCTAAATGTTCTTTTGCTCTTTGGAGAGGTCTCATTTTAAATCTGTTGCACAGATAATCACTTCAGCTGAGTTTAAAGTGATTTCCGCAGTTCCTCATAATTCAACCTTTTGTGAAGCAGCCTTTTATCGTTCTGATTTAATGTTTTCTCCTGTTACTCTGAAGTGTGTACTGTAGCTGGAGCTGCCACTGAGAGTCGTTTCCTCAGCAGATTGAAGCTGCCTTAATGTTTCTTTTGCAGAAAAAAACTCAAGGGTCTCTGCTAAAATTTGAAATTAAGAGAACAGAATGTCCTGTAGTTGAGATGCCTGAGACAGAAAGGCAGAAGCAAAACGCTGAGAACACTCAATCAATTAGAAATGTGTAGTGCCCCTCCACCACAAACCCTTCCCTCAGGCTTCAGAGCAGTCTTAATGTACTACACCCCTAGCAGGGCTGTTTTTACCCCAGAACACTGTTTAACTTCCTGGGCACGTAAAGGAAGGACCCCAGTAAAGTCTCTGGCTCCTGGAAAAGGTTCCTGCGGTCGAAACGCCCCGTAGGTGGATGAGAAGATCAATTATGAAAGGATCATGACATGACTGGATGTAAATATACACATTTTGAACAGAGAATATGAGGTTTGAAACAAGCAAAGGTTTTGGTGTTCACATCCTCTTCGAGTCAGAAACAGACTTCCGTTTTAAAGCTCTGACCTTTATCTACTGAGAAGATGTGACAACAACCAAGAGCTGTGGCAGCGTACCTGAGTTTCCCCAGGGGTCGACGTTGTTAACTTTGTGGGATGTCTCCCCCCAGGGGTCTGGAGGAGGTGCTACAGGGGGCGCGGTTCCTCCACCCCAGGGGTCAGTACTCGTAGGGGACGTGGGTGAAGCTACTCCCCATGGATCTGTGGGGGCTGGACCCCATGGACCGGAGGCGGAGGGGCCAGATAGTGTGAGGGGAGGGGAGGGGCCGGCAGAGCTCACAGTGGCGTTAGCAGGAGCCCCCCAGGGGTCCACTGCACTCAGCTCCATGAGAGCACTCTGAACAGGGAACAGAAAATGGAATAATGTTACTACAGCGATAGGATGTGAAACTTACACCGCTTTCAAAACATCCTTTCGGTCTGTTCTTTATGCTTTGTGATCAACTCTAAGGTTCCGACATGGAAAGTGGGGTTGAAGTCACTCCACCCACCTTACACCCACCCACCGCTAACCCATAATTAAAGACACCCACATACTTCATCTGAAAAGCCATGGGACTCTTGGTTGCTTCTCTGATTAAAGCCGTCTTCGCTCAGCCTATCAGCTTGGGATAACGGCCATGTTTTTGTAGGTTTGCAAAACATGATCTCAGATTTCATAAAATAAACTGAATAGAGCTCTGTGACAGGTTCAAATCCTGTGACATAGTTTTAAGACATAAGCTTGATCTAAATGTCTTCACAACTTTTTAACCCCGATTTATCTGCTGTGTTCCTTGGTCTTCATGGTGCTGTTTATTCACTAAAGTTCTCTCTTTCTGAGGCTTTAATTAAACACTGCTGGTTTCCATTTACTAATTAAGTGATTTTGGGATTTTAATTAGGGGATCAGCACTCTTCAGATTTTTATTACTAAAACATTTTGAAAATCACAAACCTGTGTCACTCACAAAAATCCCAAATAAATATATTGAAGCTTTTGTTTGAACCGTTAAAAAAACAGTGTAAACGCTCAAACTGCAAAAACACAAAATCTTAGCTAGTACTTTTGGTCTAGTTCAAGTGTACTAACATCCAGGAAACTTTCCAGCAAGACATAGAAGCTTGTTTTAAGTAGAAAGTATTATTGACTCTAAACAAGCTCACATATCCTGTTGTAAGTTAGTTTTGCCTTATTTCAAGCGTACAAAGATATTTGCATGAGAAACTAGACCAAAACTACTTTGTAAGATTTTGAATTTTTGCAGTGCAAAGGTTTGAATTTGTTTGGAGGACATTTAATATATCAATGGGTATTATGTCCACCAAAATCAAAGGTTTCTAATTGAGACATGAAACCAAAAAAGCCATAAAATTTATGACTATACAGGTCAGTATATTGACACACACCTCTTCTGGTTTTGGTTTCTCTCTCTTGCTCTCCTCAATGGCCATCTGCAGTCTCAGGTCGTCGCCTCTCCGCAGCCGCTCCTCCTGCCAATCACACACACACGCATGCACGCACACAGACTGATGTTAGTAACCTAAAAAAACAACATGAAATCAGACACTTGATCCATTTACAACTCAACAAAAGAAATCTGAATTTGTGAAAAAATAATCCTAAAAACCATCAATGATCAGAGTTTATGCGCTTCAATCAGCCAAACCAGAACTGTTTGCAGCTAGTTATGCTAGCTGCAGGATAGTTATGCATGTGCTTTACTTGCTTACATTGCTCCTGCTTGGCAATCTTACCAGGAACTGGCTGAATAAAGTCGAGACTCTTTAAAATTGACCCTATGAAGAACAGAATGACCTGTAGTTGAGATCCCTGAGACAGAAAGGCAGAAGCAAAATACTGAGAACGCTCAACCAATTAGAAATGCTAACAGAAGAGAAATGTGGAAATGTGCAGGCTGTTAACATCCAACAGCCTGCATATGAGCGTAAAACATTCTTACAAATGCTATCTCTCATGCTACAGTATTACATGGAAGACTGGTTATAACACAGCGGAACACCAATTAATACCTGAATAAATGGACTTTATCGAACACCTTTAAGTAAAAACAACAATGTCCAAATCATGTCCAAAAGCTCCTTAAAACTTTTATAGCATTAGTAATAAGATATATAAATGACTTAACTGTTGATCAGACAAATTGTTTTGCACACAAACACTCAGCAACAAAGGTGTCAACTTCACAAAAAATGCAGCGGGACAGAAGAAGCTTATTTGAAATCAACGCAATAGTTAGATACATGCTGAAAGGAAGAGGGATCAATACTTACAATCCACGCTTAGGTTATTATTATGGAAAAATATTTGTCTCTGCCAAGCATATTTAACACTTTAATCCTGGTTGATCAACTGCTTGAAAGCTCATATTTCATATACAGTGCAGTGAAAAGGCATTTCCCCTTCACAGATCTATTCTGGTTTTGCTTGTCTGTTGTCTTTAAAAGTATCAGATCAAACCAGTTTTAACACAGTTATTAGATGAAAAAACAAACAAACAAAAAAAAAAACTATCCAAACCAACCCGGCTCTGTTTGAGACAAAAACACAATGTCACTAGTCACATCCAGGCCTGATTATTACCTGACCTTTAGAAAGGTCAAGAAACCACTCAAACATGATCTAACAACACATGTGGAGCAACAGAAACAAATCACTGACACCTTTCAAGTTGGAAAGGGTTAGCAAGCTGTTTTAAGGCTTTGAGACTCTTGTGAACCACCGTTAACTTTTCAAAGAGTCGGCGGCCAATAAAAATTATTCTAAGAGTGTATCAACGACTTAACACAAAATAACCCAAGACCTGTAGGCTTTGTTTGCTTCAGCTAAGGTCAGTGTTTACGACAGTAAGACGTCACTTCAAACAAAGTTCCAAGACCAAAATTACTGCTGATGACAACAAGCATAATCCACTATAGACAATCATGTTAACAACTCTCCTAGCAGCTGAAAATGTATAAGACTAATTGTCAGTTATAGCAGTCATCGAGACGATTTTTATTGGTTTTAGAGGAACTTTTCCACATAGTGCTGAGCTGATTCGGAAAGTTTTTTTTTCTTTCATTTCTAACATCAGTTCATAACTGTATTTTTTTTAATTTACTCTGGTTATGTTTGTCTGATATAAAATAGGTTTGAAACATTTAAGTGTGGCAGAAAAGCAAAAACAGAATTTATAAAAAGGGCAAACACCTTTTGAAAGCACTGCATCTCATTAAAAATGATTGGAATAAGGGCTTTACATGTATTCTGTGAATGCAAGCATTGTAAAAACAGAAAGCAACAGCAAACTCAATTATTTCAATAGAATTTTAATGGTCTGATGAAAATGTGTAAAGGCAGCAAAATTCCACAAATCACATTAGCATGAATTAATTTTCTTGATTAATCAATATTTAGTATTGAGTTGAGAAATTCCATCCGACAGAAAGACAAATAGTTGATGACTGGCTCCCCAGTCAGCTCAGCACACTCCTTGCCCCTGACCTTTTGGTGAATCTCTTTGCTGAGTGTGATTGCATAGCGAAGCTCTGCATCCTCCAGAGGGTCCGCGCTAGTCTGGGGGAGGTCAGCAGTTAAATTGTGAGAGCAAAGCTATGTGTACAGCAGCAGGAAACAAGATCCTTATTATTCCTCTGTGTGTACGGCTGCTCCTGTTTTGCAACTGGAAACAGGTTAGGTAAAGCGCAGCGTAAAGAACCCCTTCTGGTCGGGTTAAACCAAACTAAGTTACCTGCTCTGCCTCCTCTTTACTCATGGCCAACGCCAACTGAAGCTGAAGGTCTTCCTCTCCAGAGCTTTGTGGCCATGCCTGGTCAGGATCTCCAGAATGAGAGCCCATGGACAGGCTGCCCCCAAGGCTGGGCGCTGAGGGGGCTGAGGAGGCTGCAGCAGAGACAAATAGGCAACAATGAAACAATTCCCTCAAGAGTAGCTTATTTGTATCTAATTCAGCTATCTTACCACTGGTGGTCTGTGCCATTTTCTCTTTGGTTTTAAGGGCATGGATCCTTTCTTCTCTTAGTTTCTCTTCATCTTTTAACAATGTCACCAGCTGTTTAGCTTTCTCTCTCACATTCAGACCCTGGACGAATTAAAGGCACAGATGAAAGGTATTTGTTACCTTGATATTGATTAGATGAATGCGAAACATGCTAACATCAGACATTCAGTGGACAGACTGAATGTTTTGCCATTTCATCGTGATACGGCCACAGACTTCAGCTGTATTTGATTGGGATTTTGTTTGTCAGATAGAAAATAACCTTTAACGCTTTTTAAACATAAATTTAATCAACCAATCTTCTGTGTCACAAATGCCTGTTTTATGGGTCTGTTGTAATAGTCTAATCTTAAACGTCATGTTTTCATTAGCTGTAAGCAGAAAATCTGCATGATTAAAAGAAGTAAAGGCTTGCAAACATTAGTGTCTGTAATCTGTATAACGTGTTTTACTGCAGTAAAGTGAGTTACTGAAACAAAAACATTTCAGAAATATTCTCATGTATGGAAAACATTTGGAAAACCATTTATTTTCTTCCTCTTATTTCACAACTATGTAATCCTTTGTGCTGGTCCATGAATTCAAATATACAATTTTAACAAATTAAGGCTTTTAGGATTTCACTATGCAACATATGAGCTTCACTTTCTGAAATTAGTGTCAAAAAACTGAACTTGTTCACAATATAATTTTTTTAAAAAAATGTACCTGTACATGTAACTGAAGATTCCTATAAAATATCTGTTTGTTTATCAACTTCAGGAAGGCCTATTAATCATTCAAGCAAAAAAAGGCATCTAAGTCAGAGTCTGGACTGCTGTTCTGTCTACATGTCACAGAATACTTTTTAAATGACTCTAGAGTCTATTCTGTGCTTCTATTTTGACTCATTTGGAAAATAAACCCTTTAAATTTCAACCATTTAATTGATTAAAAATACAGTTGGAAACTATACATAAATTATGGGTGGCTTACGATTTTTTGCTTAATATAATAGTTACACTCTAAATCATTAACTTTGTTAAATTACTCATTACCAGCAAACAACTGGCTTTGTGAGGTTGTGTGAGAGGTCAGAAACAATGCAGCACAAACTGTCCCTCAATGAACCAAGTAGCAAGTTAAAGTTTTCCTACAGTCAACAAAAGGAGATCAAACTGATTAAACATGTCAACTTTCTTTTCAGCTTTGAGAGGATAGTCATGTTTGGTTACCTGGTCTTTGCCATCCCTGTCTATGTACTGAAAATCCTTCAGAGTCTGGACTGCATAAATGTTTTCCCGACACTGTTGAGCTACGCGCTCTGAGCCCGTCTTGATCAGATACTCCATAAGAGTCATAGCCTGATAAAGGGAAAAAGCATAAAGACAAAAAGGTAACAGAAAAAAGATGGTTCATGTCCAAAAAGAAAATCACATTTACAAACACCAGTGATAAAGTTAAAACAGAGTGGAAGGTCAAAATTTAAATACAGAGGATCAATAAACTAATATGCAAAACTGAACTTACAATATCAACTCTGCTATCACTTAGAATAGCAAAACCTGTGATTACTGTAACTGTTGTCTTGCACATGCTGTGGCACTTTCTCTACTCCTAAAACAAATAACTATCGACCAATAAGGCAGGTAAATTTGAATGCTGCTCGTATGTATTAGAAATCAGAACCAGATCAAATGACGTCCAACAGGTCAATTCTTTGGAAAAGTAAGCAATCAAATGTCGGCCACTAATTTTTGACTGGTGAATCTCTAAATGAGATTTAAGATGATTACTATCTTTAACATGACGGTGCATACCTTGTATACATGTCTCCAGTTCTTTCCATGGTCATTCAGTCGTTTCCACACCATGCTCATGATTTCTGAGAAAGCCACAACATTGTAGGTCAGATCTGCTATCTCTGACATAAGAGAGCTGCTGGGGCCCCATGGGTCATTGGATGTTGCCTCTCTAACCTGGATAACAACACAGGAGGGGATATACTTAAATTATCCTCTATTAAAGGTTTGTGTGATTGCATAAATGTCTAATGCACACAAATGAACCAATGCAGGATAGCCTTCAACTGCAGGGAAAAAACACAAAAAGAAAAAGAAAATCCAGATAAAGCGAAAAAATATAACCTTGATTTCAGCCTCTGAATAGTTGTGGACGATGTTCTTTACTTGTCGCCGCAGCGAAGAGGTCGACATGGCAACTGTCTAGCCACAGACTTCAGTATCAATCTGCACATAAAGATGCAGGATTAAAAAAATAAGGCAACATATTTTTAAATAATATCCAACAGCAAAAAGGAAGAAGATAGAAAATGATCTTCAAAATATGTAAGAGACAGAAAGATTGGCAGATCTTAAAATGGACATAATCTAAGACAGCATTTGTATGAAAATTTGTCTTCAACAGAACAAAAGACCACATACATCTGTTTCTCAAGAAGTGAAGTGAAGAAAGGATCTCCCTCTTTGTAAACTTCTGTTTCTCAACCTTGGCCACCACTCATTCATGGAGCGTTTTGTTTCAGTTTATCTTTTTCTTCCCGTGACGACATTGGGTCTGAAAACCAGATGATGGACGACGGAAACTGCAGGAAAATAAAAATAAAAGTTGAAGTGAAGTGAAGAGAAGATATGCAGAACAAACAGGAAAGATCTTACGTCATAACTAACTTTAAATAACCATTACAGAATACAAAGCACATATTCATCTTGAGAATATCACATGATTTGTTCCTGACGAACACATGGTCACTAGAGAAAGAAAGATTTCTTCGTTTAGTTAAAATATTCTGCTCCAGAGGAGGAGATACATTTTCCTAATTGTCGGCAATAAAAAACAGTAAATTCACAATTCAGTTAAAAAGAATTTAACTAAACTAAAATGAAGAAAAACCTAACATTTACTGGAGCACTGCCTTGCAGAATGAACTGCAAGGCAATGCAGTTGCCTTGCAAGAAATGTTATGTGTTTCTTGAAAGTTTAACCATTTCAAGAAACACATAACATTAACCAATTGTTATTTCTAGTTTTGTCTCAAAAAGCATCAATATTTTACCATGAAAGTCAACGCAAAAGAATCAACACATTTCACTGAAATATCTAAAACAAGAGTCCAAATATGCTTCTTGCAGATCAGGGGTGCTCAAGTCCAGTCCTTGAGAGCTACCATCCTGCAACTTTCAGATGCATCTCTGCTCCAACACACCTGAATCAAATGAATGGCTCGTTACCAGGCCTGTTTAGAGCTGATCCATGTTTTTTGGAGTAAGGATGCTTCTAAAAGTTGCAGGATGATGGCTCTCGAAGATTGGACTTGAGCACCCCTATTGTAGATTATTATTGTGACTTTGTTTCCAACCACCACACTTTTGTTTACCACCAATGCCTATCGATGCAAATTCTACACATACCATGCACAGCGTTCCAATCCAAACACCCCCTTTTTTTAGGACCTTTAATAGAACCCAGGTTTTGGTAGCTAACATAGATACACAACAATGTATGAAGAATACAATAATAAGCAATGTGCTATAGCTACTAAAAATGAAATGCTAAAACACTTAAATCAATAACACAAATACCTAAATTTAGATCTACTGTTTGCACTATTTACAAACTAAAAGTGAAGTTTAAAAACAATTTAAAACACAAATATTTTCTTTAAGTAAATGCAGATAAATTTAAGCTTCAAGCAATAAGGTGTATTAGTACATGAAAGTAAAAGTACAAAACATTGTGTGCCTCAGTCAGTTTGATAATTATCTGAACTTTGAACTCTGCAACCAACCTATTTATTTAACTCCAGGTAATAATACCCCTTATCACTATATTCCCTGCAAATGACCAGAAACCCATGAGCTTTCAGCAACAGAACACATTTAGCTAGATAAATGGATGTGTTTGTTGTCCTAAAATAAGCCTAATATGTTCATAATAGAATAATGTTAAAGTGTGCAGAATTGTTTTAAAGTAAGGAATTACATTTTAAAACATCTGTCAGTCACTACACTACACAAAAAACCAAGTGGTGAAAATATTTTCTGCTCCACTTTATTTGCCTAACACACTGCCTTGCAAAATTTCTCAAACCCCTTGAACTTTTTGCATTTTGTCACATCACAAGTACAAGCTTTGATGGATTATATTGGGAAGTGAAGTGAAAATGATGACATATACGTAGTTCTTACAGGTTTGTACAAACAAAAATCTTTAAAGTCCAGCGTACATTCATTCTGTCCATTCTTCTTAGCAAAATAGTTCAAGCCAATTCAGAACGGATAATCTGTGGAAACACATTTCAAGCCCTGGTTTAGATTCTGAACTGGATTTAAATCTGGATTTTGACTGTCATTGTAACACCTGAACATGCTTCTATTGTAGCTCTAGCTGAATGTTTAGTGTTGCTGTCTTGCAGGAAGGTGAACCCTGCCCTAGTCTTAATCCTTTCCAGCTTCTAACAGGTGTTTTTCCAGGACTGCCCTGTTTAGCGCCACCTATCTCCCCTTGAACTGACCAGGATCTTATTCCTGCAGAAGACGGTCCTTCCCACAGTGTGACAGTCCCACCAGCATGTCCGTTTTTTTTTTTTTTGCCACACACAATGTTTTGCATGTAAACCAAAAAGGTCAAGTTACCATAAGCTTCTTATCTGATTTTTCTGAATATTTCTCTCCTTGTCCAGTCTGTCGTACTTTTTGTAGATGGACATGTCTTGGTAAGTTTGCAGGTGTGACATAGTCTTTCCTTTTTTTAGAAAATGGACCAAACCGTGCTCTTTGCCATGTTCAGAGGTTGGTGTATTGTTTTATAACCTAATCCAGTTTAAATAGTCTCCACAACTTAATCCCCAATTTATCTGGAGTGACCTTTGTCTTCATGATGCCATTCGATCACTAATGTTCTCAAACAAAAATCTGAAGCCTCCACAGAACAGCTTTATTTACGTATATTCAGATTAAAATACATCGAGCTCCATTGACAACAAGATAACTTTTCAAGGCAACTAGTTATTCTGGATTTCATTTACGGGTGACAATAAATGGGACCCTTAAGATCTAACCTTGAATACCACTGCTCTACACTGGATGCTAAATTGATGCCAGACTCTAAATTGGACACAAACATCATGGCCTTATCCTGCTGATAGCTTAATGACACCAAATGAATGACATCTGCAGCATAATTGGTCGATCCCACACCGACTCCTGAACGTCGCACGTACGATATTGTTAACAGAGCAGGTTAAGCAGTTGTTGCTGACCGGATGCATCCTTTCACTGGCACAATCTGCAGTTTCTCACGAAACAGAAAGCCTATGACATAAAAGTAGCAAAAAAATTTCACTAAACCAAAGACTTTCTAAAAACTTAGTGTTCATTTCTCTGACAACATATTCAGATTTTTACTAATGTTTTTCAAAGGGCTGTGAAAATATATAACCAATACTGTGCTCAGCTGCTCTCTCAACTCCCTTCAAACTAGTAATTTAATGAACATCTTCCTATAATTACGCAGCTAAGCATTGCCAGGTAACCAAGGCACAAGGGTGTTCTTTATATTCCTTCATTTTCCAGGAAAACCTTGTTATTCTGCTGCACTTTGACACAAATATACCAAAATACACATGCAGACTAGTCTCTACAAAATGTTCACTGAAACAGATAGAGAGAGGATGTTTAGACTAAGCTGCTTTCTCAAACAAGACCTGATATTCTTTGGAGTTAGTTTATAAGTTAATGAGACGCTTGGCTTTTGAATTCAGGAAATATCAAATCTGGTACAAAACAAAACCCTTAGTTGGTGCAAACAAAATTTTGGCAAGTTAAAGGAACTTCACCCAGAACAAGAAGTTAAAATTTAAAGTTACACACACAACTACTGTTGCAAAAATCAGTGAAGTTCTATAACAAAGTTCATATACACAGCCTAAAATACGATAAGAGACATAACATGTCCTTTGTGTCCCAGTCAGACGTCAGCACTGTCCCTGACACAACTGAGTAACTATCAGGTTACATTGACTACAGTAAAATACGGCTGCTTCCTACTAGAGAAATACACACATCTTCATCTCACAGCTACTGAGTCTTTATTCTGATATTACATGGCAAGGAAAAGTTCTGCATTTCAATGGAAACAACAGACATTGGCCCTATACTCTGCATTTACAATAATCAGGCACAGCAAACCTCTTATAATTCCTTTTACTGTTTAGACAATTTAAAGTTCTTAGGAAGAGTTAAAGCCAAATGAAAAATAGCTCAAATTCAAAAAAGGTGAATTTATAGTGGTTAATATAAATAAGGATATAATATTTGTCTTGTATAACTCCTATATTTTAAATCATTCAAAAATCAGTTGTCTGTTTTGTTTATTTCTGAAGTGCAAATCTTATTCACTGGTGGCAATATTTTAGCTTTCTTTAGCTCATACCTTTACCTTCAGGCAGACTGTAGTTCTTGAATCTAGTGATGTTAAAGAGAAGCAGCTTCCTGGTAACTTTTTACAACATTAAATATCACAAATATTGACAGAAAACTTTAGCTGTTAATTTCATGCCAAGTTGTTATGTAAATGAGGTTCCTGTATATTTCCAAACTTAAATTCCAAACTTTTGTAGACTAAACTCAGGATTATTGAGCCACCTGTACTTAATTTAGTCCATGGTTATTTTTTATTTATTACCACATAGTTACTATTTCAGACAAAGCATCATAAAACTTATTAAAGCAATGCACATTTAGTACAACATCAGAACTCCTTTGCCATTCCTTTATACTCTTTTATAAACGGAGAAGAAAACAATAAAAAAAAAAACTTGGTGTGTGCTTAGTTATGGTTTAAAACCATGACTTTGTTGCAAAGTATTAATAACGTCAATATCACGATACTAAGAATGTTTTTGTGACATCATGTTGACTATGTCTACTTTGCAATGTCCAGTCACAGTGAAAATCACTGCTTGTTGCAGCTATTGATTTTGAAAAGTCAATTTTTTTAACCGTTTGAAAAACTGCAAGATAAAAAGCATCTGCTTTTACAACTCCCATCATTTTTTTTTATTTATTCTCTCAACATAATTAGCCTAAAGCCCGTTAGGTCTGTCTGTGAGCAGCCATGTGTTGCTGTCTAGATTGTAAAAGGAGAAAACAACACAGACTACCCTCTACTGTATAGTACCCTCTACTATACAGCTATAGGTACAGTACAGTCAATCAGCCATGCATTTTTTTAAATAACTGACACTGTCAAGTGTTATAAGGTTCACTAAGATGGCAACGGAGAGGTGACTATTGCTAACCGCACATGTGCAGACATGACCTGCTCGGCAGGTCTGTCAGTCAGTCGTCTTTTACAGCCTAACAAAACTGGACAGAGGTTAATTTTCAAACTTTTGCAGAGGTAGATAAGATTGTTGCACCCCTAACAATTAGTCATGTTTGAAAATATGATTAAATGCAGAGGCTATGCAGTTAAGCGCTAAAAAATACACTTCCTAATGTAAGTGGTGTCCTGAAGACGCACATTTTAAAATGGGTATGTGTTTTAAAAGCAGTATTTGTGTGACCTGCTGTCACAACCACACAGTTACCTAAAAAATATTGCAAAGAAGTTATCACAATAAGTATTGTGATAACAATACATGTTGCCCATCCCTAATGGCTATGTGATGTTAGGAAAGAATGTGGTTACTTAATTTTGCCACAACAATATTGTGATAATTAAAGTGTTAATGCCTGTTGGCTTTCGGTTCACTGCAAACATAGATTGTGAGTAGCTTATGCAGACAAAAAAGACAACATGAATTCCATCTTCACATAATTTGATAATTGAATTGAATAAAAAAAATAGTTTCATGGCAATATACTA
This sequence comes from Brachyrhaphis roseni, assembly GCA_903066815.1. Lineage (NCBI taxonomy): Eukaryota > Metazoa > Chordata > Actinopteri > Cyprinodontiformes > Poeciliidae > Brachyrhaphis > Brachyrhaphis roseni. The sequence goes on along the minus strand of CAEFZY010047734.1, from coordinate 79,803 downwards.
TCCTAATGAGAAAGCACCTCATGAAATGTGGTGAAATATTATCAAATATATTCTTTCCATGCAGAACATAAAATCAAGGAAATTAACAATTGTCAGAGACGCACCAATATGACTTTTACTGGCCGATAATGATTAATAGTTTTCTTTAAAACCTTCCAACAACTGGTCAGAACTAGGGCTGCAAAAATGAAATATATATTATTATAGCTAATGATTATTTTGTCAATTTTGACAATGATATTTTCCTAAATTGTTTTCCCATCACTCCAGTATCCCCCACAACATGTTGACGAGCTTCAACATCAAGATCTAAAAAGATCTAGACCAGATGTGTGAACATAAAATACAATTCAAGCCCATCAAAGTCCCTGAATAGTTTGCTGGCAAGCGCAGTTTGAAACTTATGGCACATATAATCTTGTAGCCCACCAAATATTGCAACTAATACGTCCTCTGTGGTTGGGATACATCATACAATGAAACTGAAATTTGACTGACATTTAATACATTGTGCTGGTCTAGTCAAAACAATCTATCTTGGGTATACAAACTTATCCTTGCGGGTACACAGGACAAACAACCATGGATGCACACACTGATGCCTAATGTCAATTTAGAGAGACCAATGAACCTCACAGTTATGCTTTGGACTGTGGGACGAAGCTGGAGTACATGGAGAGAAGAAAGACCTCAGGTCAGGACTTGAATCCAGAAGGTTCTTGCTGCGAGGTAACAACGCTTCCAACCAATCTTGTAAAAATTGTTGATCCTTATCATCCAACCTAGCACATAACACGGTCCAAGCTGTCCTTTGTGATATCAATATCAACCAAGCTGAAACTGCAATTGCAATTACAATAAAAGCTACATGCTGCCCTAATTGTTAACCTGTGACCACCACACCTTGCCACATTACAGAAATGCATCATTTGAAAAGTTCACGTTTTGCAAAACCATGCCTGTAAACAGATATTTTTGAAAAGCTTAATTTATATAATATATCGAGAGCAACGTGCTAAGGCTAAACGTGCACTATTTGATTGCTTTCAGTGTATTATAACAGGTAATAAAGTACCGCCGCCCAGTAAACCTACCCAGAGATAAGCCAAGCAACGGTTGGTTCCCCAGTCACACACACATCTACACTAACTCCCTTTCACAGCAACCAAGCTGACAGGCTAACGAAATGTTAGTAATGGGTAATCCAACAATAATCAAGTTCGTGGGCATAAACTCGCATTAAACAAGCATTTCTGCACCTCTCAGTGTCTATGTTGAACAAAGAGAGCGTGAGAGAAACAACCCTACTAACGGTCCCCGAAGCAAGCAACTCTTCCCACAAAGCTAATCGAAACTGTTGACTAGCAGTTTCCCCCATAGTCTGGCTTTTTAAGTGAAATGAAATGTACAAGCCGGGATCAAAAATGCCCTTATAAGTAGGCAACGGAACCTAGAGCGAAAATAGCTATCCCATTCATGACAGTGAATTACCCCCCTCTATAAACAAGGGTTAAGATTACCTGTCAGTTTGACTGATAAAGAAATCACTTGCTGCTAGCTATCTGGCTAGCATCTAATGCTAGTTCGCAACTTGCAGCCTAATTGCTCCCTCTGAATGGGATTTAGATGGCAAAGACACGTCCTGCTTCAGGACAGTGTTGACTACCCTCACCCAAAGCACAAAATCACACGGAATGTTGACAACGAACGACAATATATATATAAATGAAGTGTGTACTGACCCTGTTGAAGACTGAATGTACGAGGAGATGGCCGAATTTCCGCTTCCGTTCTCGCCTACAGGAAAGACCGCACCCCCTGTCGCTGTGTTTTCCTGCGATGGTAGTAGAGCTCATGAATAATTCAGTATCATTTAAAATATCAGCTAAAATTAAAGCACTAAAGCGGAACTATGCAAATATTTACACACAAGACTGTAGTCTTCAAAGTTACATTAAGGTACTTCTAATATTATTAATCTTTGTAAGGAAAGACATCCTTTTTTCAAGGTTTTTATTTATTTCTTTGTTTTGGTTTGTTGTGCGTCGTTATTTTATATGATAAAGCCTGGACTTCATTATTTTTGACATAATAACGAAGTCAAAAGGTAAACAAAAACTACAGTTTTTGCTATAAATGTGTACTTCACTGTGTTTATTCTCCTTTATCAATTCAGGGTTCCAGTTTTTTGTTACAAGAGACAAGAAAACTCATCAACAGGCCATCCTCAGTAGTTTCTCAAGTAGAACAATAGACAAACAAAAGACTAAATGCACATATAAACAACAGTGACACATATTTAATTAAATCCAGCCAAAATTACCATCGTCAATTATGTCACCGTTATCTTTGATATTTGTTTCAGAAATGCATTAGCTCAATAGCTCAATTCATCCACATGGGGGCAGTGTTCAGCTACTTGTAGCTTCAAGTGAAACCATAATTGTCTGATTCCTATCAGAATAATCGTTAGAAAAGCAATGTGAGCCCTTTAAATCAGAACAACATGGACTCCTGTTCTGCATCTGGGATGAAGACTCTCCTTTTATGTAGTTGAATGCTTTTGTTCCTTCTGCTGAATGTTTAGTGATGCAAACATTTCAGGATGGCCCAAGAAAAGTATAGAACTGTATATACCCATTTTACCATATGATACCATACCAGACCATACTACACCATACTATATCATACTGTAACATACCATACCATTTTATTTCTAAAGCACATTTAAAAACAGCAATTACAGCTGAATAAAGTGTTGTAATTTAACAGCAACATAAAATTGGAGAGCACAGACAAAAGAAAATAAAGAAAACTCACACACTGTAGCAGGGAACTGTGTGGTGTCAGTCTTGATCTTGGAGGAACAGCCTTGATTCCATGTCTGGTGATGGCCTATAAGGAAGAAAAAGCATGGGGAAGTGACAATGTAATTTAAACACTTAAAAGCAATTACAAGAATTTTAAAACACATTGTAAATTGACAAGGTTCCAATCAGAAGAAGCTAAAACCGGAATCATGTGTTCTCATTTAGTTGTGTCATTTTAAAATCTTTTAGCAGTATTTTGTTCTAGCTAGAACGGCTGATGCCAACTAAGAGAGAATTACAGCAGGGTTTTATATAAGTATTTATTTACTCTCTCTCTGTAAAGACAGACTTTAATTTTAGTCAGCAGCATGGCATGAAAAAACAGGATTTGATGATTGCATTAACTGGTGATGCTGAAGGAAAGCTCAACGGGAGCAGAACTGGGACCACCAGGATTAAAAAGCGTCACTTCAGTCATCCTATCATTAAATGCACGAAAACTTAGTGCCAACCAGTCGAGGAGACGTAGAATAGAGGGAGCATTTTGAGAGATTCTCTTCAGCTTTGTCACAGAGAGTGCCAGATTGCTGTTTGATAATTACCTTGATTGGGCTAAAATACTTTATCTCAGTTGTAATGTGTTGTCTTTCAGATTTTTCATCAGTATTACAAAGGAAATTGGGACAAAATGTGATGTTTTGACACTCATCTCGTAAACAAATATGCAAAGAGCTAATTAAAAATAATTTCTTTGTTGGGTCTAGGAACATTTTATGTTTAATTCATAGATAGGAGTTAAATGACTGAACATAAGTAAAAACAAACACAGCTGTGAGGTGGGAACCAGCCAAAGTCCTAAGAAAAACCACATATTACACCAGCTTAAAGGTAAACAAGAAAAATGAGAAGAAATAAGGTTGACCGGCCTTTTGCACATGTATGCACGCATTTCAAATGCAAAAGAAAAAATGGGACACCACATCTTGTTTGAACTGATTTGTATTATGGAAAATCATCCCAAGTTTTACACATTTTGCATTTTGTAACACTTTGTTACACTTTGGTTATGAAAGTGAACCGATATCTAACCTTCTATGACTGACAACAAAGACTATCCTTGTGGCATAGATGTGGAAATCCCTCTGTGCCTCATTTCCCATCTGTGTGCAATGTGTATATTTTTAGAATCAGTACAAATGTCAGATTTCATGAATGAAAGCAACTGTGTTCGGCTTGACTTGTATTAATGGGGAAAGGTGGGGTTTAGTTTTGGAGCAGTAAAGACTGGTTGTCACAACAGGGGCCAAATGACTCTATAGTGCAAGCATGAACATGAACACACACAGACATGCTGCTAGAAACCCGAGCAGCGACAGGCTCTTGTGATAGCAGCTTGTGTTTTGGTTACATAATGTGCAACCGTCAGGCCGGTAGCAATAATAGTACTGTAGCTTGTACGTATGAGTGAACTTTACTGGGATGGACGGAAAGAAGAACAGGGTGTTAAAGCCATGGGAGCTGCAGGAGAGGCCTGACCTGCAGCTGGTGCTAACAAGGAAAGTATGAAGTTGGGTTTGACAAAGCTGGGTTTTACGATGTCAGCTGTTAGCCGTGTCAGCTTGAGCTGACAGGCAATAAAATGCAAACAAAATGCAATAAAGAAAAGCAAGATTCATGCAAAAAAAAAATGTAAAGAGTAAAGGAGGAAACAGAGAAACAGATAAAAATTGATACCAAATGTATCATGTGAAACCACCCTGAACTGATATGCTGCAAAGAAAGCAAAAGTGTCAAATGTATAAAACTTTTTGTTTGAAGATGGCTTGAAAAAGATACATCATGACTGCAGAAATAAGGTAAAAACTGGCTTTTACACATGGCTAAAACATATTTATCTATTTAATAATACAAAACACATTTGAAAGGCTATTTAGTTTCTAATTTTAAACTGTTTTTATTCAGTGATGGTTGTAAATTGATTTATGTTGATTTCATTTACTGTTTATGTAACAATAAATGATCTTAGCCATTATGACAAATATACATGACCCATACTATTACATACATAGATTCATACATACAATTTCTTTACGTTTTAATCACACATAAAAAAGTTAATCTATTATTATAATACTAAAGAAAAACATAAACAGATACTTGTGATATTAATAATATTTGTATTTAATAAATGAAAACAAGAAAATGATCAATAGTGATTACTCTAATAGGCAATAAAGAGGTTTACATATTATAATACAATTCCAGTAATTATTCACAGATCAGAGAACTAGCTTGATGGCCTCTTCAGGCCATTCCAGCATACCGGCCGATTATAACAGGAATCCTAGACAGCATGGGGAATTTCACTGACACACAGTTACTGACAAGGTTGTAAAGAGACGTGGAAATAAAGGAGGGGCAGGGTTCAGAAGGGCACAACGTGAGTGACAACTGGAATGAAGGAAAATGGGAGACGGTCTTCAAGATGTTGGATCCAGTAAAATCAGTGCAACACAGTGAGTGTGGGAGGGGGGCTAGTAGGGACTGTGAAGGAGACATTTAAAATACTTTGTAGCTGGTTGTCGCATGTTTGCCAGAACATCACAGGAGAGAAAGTGTTGACACAGGAGTGGGAAAAGAGAGAGAGGGAGAGTTTGGAGTGTGTCTATCCCCAGGGGAGATGCACACGGCCAATGTCTGGGTTTCCATAAACATCTAAGAGCGTATCTGCAAGGCAGCTGCGTGGATCAACAGAGCTAAGCCTAAAATACAAGCTTTAATTCCAGTTTAAATATCAGTTTAGCAGCAGACGTATACATATTTCCAGCACTGAACACAGGTTAGAAAAGTTTCGCTTTGATGATGAAAATAGTTGAGACAAACTGAACAGAGAACCTGAACAGAGAACCAGAAATGACAGTAAGTATTAAAGATTGTTCTTGTCTGTTTGTGTCAAACTGTGTGAGCACTAATGCAAAAGATTAGACATTTTGCATATATGTGTGCTTTGCTATGCATGTTCATTGTGCAGAGTGATTTTGCAGCTGTACACTAAGACAGCATGCAGGCGTTGCGCTGATTGCTAGTTATTGCAAAAAGTATTTTAATGTTCCAGCTAGAGGTTTTAGATCTTTAATGCCTCATTCAACTGTGTTTAAAGAATTAGCTTCGTTAGGAATGGTATTAAAATCCTTTAGCACTTGTTAATTGGTGATAAATATGAAACACTTAATAACTAATGAAGTCCTGCTGATAAAACTCTGTACTGATTCTGCACCAGCTCAGATGAAAAAGCAAAATGATCTGCAAACTAAAGTTTGATCTACTTTAGATCGACCAAAAAGTTACAGAACAACTTTTTTTTTTTATTGCTATAAGAGAAATAAAGAGCAAATGATTAAGGTAATAAGCAGACAGCTGCAACCTATATTCATAGTTTGATGAAAATGATCTAAAATTGATACATAGTCAAGAAAGGTTTAATCCTAAACCCGTTTAAATATATGAATTAATATATGAACACAATCTGAAATTCTTGTTTAAAGTTAAATCACATGTATCTGTTTTATATTTTCCTTTCTAACCATTAGTAAATTGTAAAAGTATTGTTTTTATAACATCTTGAAAGTCTGAAAAATGTTCTGGAGATGCATAATTCTCCAGAATATCAAGGCGATATTTGTCTCTCAAACTGGTTGAAGCTACATCTGATCTATTCATTTATATCTGAAGTAACAAAAAGCTGATATACACTTTCGTGTAAAAGTTTTACTTGAATGTTTCTATATTTTGAGACATTACAACCTCAAACCTCAGTGTATTTTAATAGGTATTTGAAGTGATTGAGCATGATGGTGGGAGCATGGCAGCTGGATAAAGATAGATGAGGCTCCTTACAGGAAGGACAATTACATATGTTCCCCTTTAAGAAGGACAATAACCCTCAATATACAACAAGAGCTACAATTGAAGCTGATTTATGTGTCAGAGTGAGTCAAAGTTCAGACCTAAATCCAATTGAGAATCCAGAGAGAGACTTGAAAAAAATGTCACAGTCATTCCCCATAACCTCAACTCACAAGTGGACCTTATTTACTATCCAAGTGACTTCTGAAAGTTTATTTAAGGTTATCTAGAAGCATCAGAGTAAATAGGGACATTTCTACTGGTATAAAAAAGGAGAAATTGAAAACCATGTGCTGGTTTCCTACTAATTCACACTAATTTTCTTTTATGTAAAATCCCAATTTTAAGATGCAGTGAAGTCTGTGGTTCTAATGTTGAAAAACATCAATAATCGATACTTTTGCTGTGCACAGCAACTTATTTTGAACGGTTCCTCAGAAATTACAAAGTAAACCTTCAGTGTCATTTTGCATCAACTGACCTTCTTATGCAGCCACCTTCATTGCTCTGATTGAGCTAAAACAGGACTTACTGCTTGATACCTGGGCGATAATTATTTCCACAGCTATATAGGCAACAGTGTATTTGAGATTCGTCGCTTGGTAACACAACATGTGAAAGGTCACAAGTAAAAACATGCCAGCCATCTTTGATCACCTCATATTTTTTGATAAGCTGGATTTCTAAGCTGTTGACACCCGGTTTATGTTGTGTGGAGGCTCTACTTCAAAGGAAATCACTGGGGATGAGACAAAGACTGATGATGGACATAGCGGCTGAATGACAGAGCCAAATGGTCTGATTGTCCCAAAGAGACAAGACAGGAATTAGTCTTGCCTATTGTAAACATCAGGGATGAGCAAACTAGATTAGCAGAAAGTAAAATAACACAATATGTTCCATTAATCTTTCTGCCAGGTGCTAGTCAGGGATCATTTTCTAGCCTGCAACCGGAGAAACGAATAAGAATTTCATCTTGCAATCAATAAGACACATGAGACGTATGTTTTCTAGGTCTTGTCGTGTTGCAGGTTCATGCCGTGCTCCAGAATGTGCAGCCGTGGAGTCGCACTTCATTTGTCTTACGTTGTTTATCATCAAATGCTGATCAAACTGTAGATCTAATTTCTCTGGATGCTACAGAATCAAATCCTCACCCTCTCACAGCTCCCTCACAGAATCTGGATTTGTGTGTCTGTTTGCATGCAACCTTCCAGGCCGAGGTAGCCAAGGAACTCGATGAGCTATGTTTCCTGTCAGCACAGTCCCTGCCCAGTCTGAAGGTGTCGAAGCACTTTCAGGTGCTGAAGCTCCTGGGAGAGGGGTCGTATGGAAAGGTCATGCTGGCATTGCATAGGAAGAGAGGTCAGTGAATGACTGTAAGAGCGTGATGTACAGAATGCAGGGGGGTTGTTTTCTCTCTAATTAAGACAGTATGTGTGTTTGGTCAGCCTTTGCTGGAGTTCATTTAATCTTTAGTGCTTCTGTAACTGTAATGAATGGCTCTGAAGCATTCCTCCAGATAGAGTTGCAGCAGCTGGAGCAAAGCCGTGAAGCAAAGTCGCTTTTGGGAGGCAGGGGGGATTATATTTGTGAACAGTGTCAACGATGGGCCGCACTTGTGATGCATAAATGATGACAGGTTTTAAATAGTCCACTTCAATTCAAAACCTTCAACATTGCTTTAATTCCCACCAGGAACTCCGATGGCTCTGAAGTTCTTCCCGCGGAAATCCACCTCACTCACCTCTTTCCTGCGGGAATACAACCTCTCCCTCGCTTACTGCACCCATCCCTCTCTGACCAGGGCCCTCGGCATCTTCTTCTCCACGCCATCCTACTATGTTTTTGCACAGCAAGCCTGTCTGTATGGGGATCTCTACAGCGTTGTTGTGTCAGAGGTCAGTTTGAAGCCCAGAAAACATAGACATGCAAAAACATATAATAAAAATCCATATTTTCCAAATCTGTATGGCAGATATATAAAAGCTGTGATGGCTATGACGCACATCAGCTGTGTCTCTGCTGATCCACTCGCTCTGAGCTCTTTATTATGCCAGTAAAAACTTGAGACAAGCCTGATAAGATCCTCCCAGTACACCTATTTCTGTGTTTGTGCCTCTGCCAGTAACACAGCAGAGAGCAGATAAGATAAAAGACAGCTTGCTTTAGGTGGGCAGGGATTTCCAAGAGCGTCATCGGCTGTCGTAGTGACGTAGATCTGATTCTCAGTAAGGCGTTGCTGAGGAGCTCCAAGACTTGTCAGATCACTATCGTCCACCCATGAGGAGAACGGTCCATGTTTTGCCAAAAATACTAAGAAGAAAAACCCCATTTCAGTGGAACGCTATGGTTCTCATATAGTGAGAATCAAACTAAAGCTAATCAGAGAGACTTTCCAGGTGCCTTTTTTGTCATTTTATGGCTCTAGTCTCATGCAGCTGAAATCTTTCAACCCTGTCCTATTTGCACTGGACAGTTATCTGTCCCCTTCGATCTGGGGCGTGTAGATTATGTTACTCAGTTGCCAATGACAGAGCTGGAAAAAGTATAATGTGTAAAATCTGTTAGCGTAATCATCAGATCCCAAAATAACATAGTGGAAATACAATCATTTAACTGAGGTTTAATGTCAATAAAATATTACCAACTGAAATAGCTAATATTTTCTTTGTTTCTTACGTCTTTGTACTTTTATATCAGACAGCTACTCTGATTAGAGTAGCTGCATTTAGTTGTGTCTTCTACCTTTAATTTTCTTGTTGATTTTACCTGCAGTTAAACCTTCAGTTTCAAGTTAAACCACCTTCAAATGTTTTACAGTGTACACTGTAAATGCTAAATTTTATTTATTTGAAAATAGTAAGTTGACTCAAATCAGTTGTTATCAAATTTCTATTAATACTCACTATTAGTAAGTTACTTGGAATTTGTGGTTGAAAGATCTTTCTAACTCACCCTACTTGAAATGGATTCATTTAGAAAAAGTAAGTTTTTGATAATTGTGGCATTATTTTCCATATTGGAAAGTACTCAGACTCAGTAGTACATGTATCCAAGACCCGTGCAATTGCTTTACTGAGTTTTTCTTTTCTGGAGCCAGAGATATATATCTTTAGTATATATTGTGTATTTCAAATATTTGATGTAATTAGTAATTCTGTGAAGTGGGACAGAGTGTTGTGGTGGTGCAGAGGTAAAGCACAACCCACATATGGAGGCCTTAGTTCTTGACATGGCTGTCACAGGTTCGATTCCTGGCCTGATGACCCTTGGCTCATGGTTTCCCTCTCTCTAATTACCCACTTTCCTATCTGACCTCTCTCAAATGAAGGTCACGAGAGCCAATAAAACAGTAATTTAAAAAAACGAGAGAGAGGACAAGTTACACGTACTTATTTTTTTCCCCATCAGTTTAATTACTTGATAAAAATAAATTTGATTTTCTTACTCATTAATTTTATAATTTTTTCAAGTAAGGTGAACTAATTAGATTTTACAGAGTAGATGATCAGGACTTTCTGTGTGCTTTAGGTCGGGGTGGACGAGGACTGCGTCCAGAGGGTGATGTCCCAGCTGAGCGGCGCTGTCACATATCTTCACTCCCTGGGGTTCGTTCACCGCGACATCAAGCCCGAAAACATCTTCCTTTGTGACAGATCCTGCAGCTGGGTCAAACTGGGCGACTTTGGCCTGACCCGAGCCGTTGGCACCGCAGTCCGAGCCGTTTGGTACGAGTCTCCGTTCTGCACCCCTGAGGTCGAACCTGAAAAGGCGCTTGAGAAAGAGATGGAGAGGAGGGTTGGAGAGGGGATGGAGGTGGAAGAGGTGGAGCTGGAGGACTTCTGGATAACAGTGCAGCCCTCTATTGACAGCTGGGCCCTCGGTGTGCTCGTCTACTGCCTGCTGACCGGCTGCTTCCCCTGGGAGGAGAGCACGCACGACGACCCTGGCTTCCGTAAATACAAGGCGTGGTTTGACCGTGAGGCTGAAAAAAACGAGGACAAAACGGGATGTATTCAGGAGGCTGACAGTTACCAAATCATGGAGCAAAAGCAGAAAAGCAACCCTCCTCCCTTACAGTTTGAGGGCCTCAGCCCTCTAGTGATGACTCTTTTAAAGGAGCTTCTTCATCCCGACCCCAAACAGAGAGGGAGCCCGGAGGAGATCCTCAGCTACCTGGGTGGGCCGTGGCTCATGGAGACTGCGAGAGAGGAGCAGAGGAGGAAGGAGGAGGCTGAGAAGGAGGCCAGGGGTGTAAGAGAAAGAGGAGGCGTGGAGGAGGAGCTCCTCAGAGAAGGAAGAGGAGAGAGATGAGTTTTGTAGATAATGCTTCAATTCAAATGTATAAGGTGCTGCTTTTTACATGTGTCTGTAAATATCCTTCATCCAGGTTTCACTTTCACTGCTATATATATTGTTGGTTTGTTTTGTGTGTGTTCTCATGAATGAATTAAATAGGAAGGATTCGAATTTGGTCAGATGATCAGCTCTTTTGTGTTGCATACAAACAGCTTTGGTAAAAGTGTTTTAATAAAATAATTCTTCAAGAATTTCTTTAACCTTTCATGGTCTCAATATTCATCATAAGCCACCACATTTTACATACTGAGCTGAACTTTGCACCGCTCAGGTAGGGGAGTCTGTCAATAAAAAAGTATTTGTAGAGTTTTAAAAAAAACTACAAGAAATCCTCTTAATACTTCACACAAGCATGCAGTGAACACGCCAGCTCATCTGGTTAGATGCGATCAGAATATTGCATTTTTATCTCTATATGCAAAACATTTAGTTTTTTCACAGATTAGACCTCATATTACCCAACACGGCACACTGTTTCACTATGACTCATGACAGTGGCTGCATCATGCTGCGGAAACAGTTCTCTTCAGGGAAGCTGGCCGGAGTTGATGAGCTGATGCATTGAGTACAAGCACATTTTGGGAATAGAGAGTTGCAATGGGACAGTGTAGATCAAAGCATATCAATTTGTTAGAATGGCCTAGTTAAAGTTAAGATATATAAATATATGGGGAGACTTTAAATTGATGTTCACAGATGATTTCCATCCAATATGACTCAATTTGAGCCCTTTTGCAAAAAACAACAATTTCAATCTGTAGATGCACAAACCTGATACCTAAAAGACTAAATACAATAAAAAGGTGGTTTTACAAACAACTGACTCCATTTCCAGAATGTGCACTACTTTTTGTTGGTCTGTTGGTTCATATCCCAATAAAAAACCTTGCTCTATAGTTGCAACCTGACAAAATGTGAAAAGGTTTGATGTTATAAGTAAGCTTGGGAGAAACATTAGGAGCATTTTAGGAGTGACTAATAACTCTGCAGAAGGAAAACATGCAAGCTTCCCACGGAAAAGCCTTGATTGGGATTCGAACCTAGGACCATTTTTCTACAATTCAGCATTTCTACAGCAGTGTTAACAGTTAATCTTCAGGCCGCAAGTCAGTAAATGAATCAAATATATACAGTATTTGCACGTGCTGTATATGGATAAAACAAAACCTAGTTTCTACAAACTGCACATCAGTGGAGGCTGGTGAAATCTTGGATTTGATGGAGCAACAGGTGCAGCTCAACAGCAAAGGCACATCTAAAATTGGAGTGAACAATACAGCATGATATTATTACCATCTTGCTCTTCATCCAAATCTGTGTGCTGCTAATGTGATTCATAGCTAGCTGTAAACAAAGAGCCAAGATACTTATTTCAACTAATTTCAAAGCTTACAGTCCCTCGTTTTAAACTCCACATTCTTGACATTTTGCTATAAAAATAGTGACAAATACAGACAGGCTGGTTAAAATCCTAACATTTAGACTCAGAAATTGAATTTCTTGCACTCCTGCAAACCCCACATTAACCATGTTTTAATATTCGCTGCAATTCCACAGGATTTTGGCACCAAATACAATAAACGATTAACTGCTTTAGAAGGGACTGAATTAAATTTAGCCTTACATTCCATTAAGCAATGTGAATAATATCACCATTTCAGTTTGGAGTGGTTCCCTGCTAGTAGGAACTGTTAATGTGCAGTGTGTGTGCCAATGAGGGCTGCTAACTCCTGCTAAGGGCCACTCCAGATGGATTTATAAATAGATCTCAGGCCCATCCATTCACACTGTGTGCACATCATCACTTCTCTGACTATCTGCACACTGCAGGCCTGCAAATGCAGAAGCGAGGCCTTCTCGGCGTCCAGAAGCTTGCGGCAACACAATCTGGTAGAATACTCAAATCATTACCCTTGACCTCTCTTAGGCTTTAACTTCCAGATCATATGCAGATTTTTTTTTTCTTTCTTACACAGATTTTTGATGTTTCTCACATTTTGCCTCTGACCTTCTTTCTGCATATTGTCTTCCTCTCATACCTTCAACCTCTGCAGCTCTGTTTGTGAAGTGCAGAATGAATATTGAAAACAGTGCGCTAGCTGATCTTTGCACATTTTGTGATGATTCAGCCACAGATGTCAGTGTATTGTACTTCAAATGATAGACACAAAGCAGTGCATATTTAAGAAGTGGAATTAAAATGAATTTAAATGAGCTACTTCCATGACAAATTGCTGCATCCTAAGTGCAAAAAGCAGTGACAGCAGAGATCCTTCCTCCCAGCAGCTGTCAGACCCTATAGCCATCACTGCTCCCAACAAACTCAATAAGTGCTTACATCCTTGCTGGTATTTGTACAGTTTTATTTTCACAAATTGTAAATGGTCTGTTTCTTTAAATGCATAAATACACCTGCAGATTTTTGTACATTTTTAAAAATTCTTCTTCTCAGTTGCACATTTCTTGTATCAGAGTATAATATTTCTGATAACTGCTCAGAAATATCATTTGTGGAGTGAGTACACTATATTATTCATAATTTTGTTTTTCACAGTTTTATATACTTTCACCTTTGTGTGAACTTTTATGAATATACTGCTTGTCACTTTGATCCTGTTACACCTTCCTTTCCCAACTGTGAGACAATAACAGATATTCTATTATAAATTATAATCTGACAGGTCTGGCAGGCATTTTACTGTTAACAAACCTCTGAATCTTTCGCGGCTGGATTCATATTGAGACGAATTTACACATAGGTTGTCTCTGTTTATTAATTTATTTCTGAAGGAAAGTGGTTGCAATGGATTTTATTTAGTGTTATCAGAGTAAAGGAGTTGAATACAGGAAGCATGCCAATCTTTCAGTTTTTTTCTTAATAAAACCATTTTTATTCCAGTCCAAAACTGGGATAAAATACACACCACTTTGTATCTCATAAAATTCCACAAATTATAGAAAAAAAAATTCTGTTTACAACATAACAAAATGTGACCAAGTTAACAGTTGGGTGTATGTTTGCGGTGCTATGCACCTCCGAAATCTACAGTCACTGTAACAGATACTCTGTTTTCTGAGAAAACAGAGAAGGATCGAGGCTCGTGTGACACTCAGTTGTGGAGTAAAAGGAGGAGCAAGGCCTGACGAGTGGAAACACATGCTGTCAGCCACAGAGGACACAGAGAGCCAACGCAAAGATGCTGATCGAGGTGCAAATCTGCTGGAATGCCAGCAGGACAGACAGTACCTGGGATTAGGAAAACAGGAGAAACAGGGTCAGCTAGACACACGGACTGCTGGAGCTCTAACAAAAATCCCATGTTGGGCAGAGGTGGCTTGGTTTACTTTTGGATGTTCTTTCAGGTCCGCAAATATGAGGGACACACAATCTTAACAGGACACCAAAGACACTCGCATTTATTTTTGTAATGTCAACGGGACTATGATCTCATGGTACTGGTGTGAAGAACACTTAATTGTAAAAGTTCATACTTTTTAGGTTCTTGAGCTTTTAATGAATTTATGTAAATACTTTAACCATGCTTTACTTATTTTAGATGACAGTACTTTATATATTTAAAAATTCAGAACAGTAGAGTGGAAACAAATAAAAATAGCCAGAACATTGTCAAAAATGAAACATATTTTGGCAAAAAGAATCTCATATGAACCTGTTATGAAAATGACACTCAGAGCAGCAAAACAGGATTTCAGTAGATGTAGGAAAAATATCAGGAACTTTATTTGTCACCCACCTGCTTGTAGAAATGCAACTGGAAAACTACTCAGTTATCAGTCAAGTGCAGAGACTAACAGCTATGAATAATTTCTGGTTTTGCTTACCAGAACTCCTGCACTTCATTAAATTAAATTGGATGTCAGGACTACAGAAGAGAGGAGGAGGAAGTAAGGCGTGTGTCCGGGTGAGAATAAAGCAGGTTGAGATGCATGCAGAGCTGGCGTGCATCCTGACATGCCTTCCAACTAATAAACAAGTAGGGAAATTATCTGCTGTTTACAGTCTGGTATGTGTGTTTTATCCATCCTAGCTACCCTAAGCGACGTCGTTCATAGCGACGTTGCTTTTTGATCCTTCGATCTCGGCTCTTGCTATCATTGTGAAACAGAATTCACCCGTCTCAACTCTTTTTGTTTCTCACGTGGAAGCACCTTGAGTGGACTGGCATGTTGATCCGATCTACCCCACCTGCCTCTACTCAACCTTCCTTTTGCTTAGTCTGCCCCCATCTGTCAAGCTGTCATCGGCCTCACCGACCTAGTTAGAGCCCCCCACAGGCTGTCTCCAGATTCAGCATAGCCCCAATATGTCAAGGGGATGATGAGTGTGTTCCTCTTGAGCCAAGCAGCCAGAGCAGAAGCCAGTGACAGCAATGTCGTCCAAAACTTCAGGGGTATGTGTGGCAATATTTATATTGGTCAAGTCCACAGAAGCCAATCAGATCAGGTTTCCGTCCCGCAGCAGCTGTACTCTGGTTTCTGAGACAAAAGGTCAGAAACTATGGCCTTACACTCACTTCTATCATCGCATGAAATGACTACTGAAAAGCTTAAAGAACAGCTTATTTTACGTGTGTGGTGGTTTAAACACTTCATTAGAAAACAATCTTAACACAGTGCCTTGCAACAATGAACTGTCTCACATTATATCACTTTACAACCTTAAACTTCCATGAATCTTATGTGGATTTTATGAGACGAACATAACAAAAAGCTTGCAATTGTTAGGAGAAAGAAAAATAATGTATACATCAATATTCAACTCTTTATTCTGATGCCCCAAAATAAAAAAACTATCCAACCAGCTGCCTTTTGAAATTCCCCGTCAGAAAAGTTACCACAGGGATAACTGGCTTGTGGCGGCCAACTAGCCTTGTGTAACTAGCCTTACACTGGAAAAACGAAATAGATGCCAATCCTGGAAGAAAACCTGAAGAAAAACTTGAAAGAGACTGCAGACAGCTTGAGACTGGGCCAGAGGTTCACCTTCCAGTACGAGAACACCACTAAAACTTCAGTCTGATCTAAACAAATGGTTTACATCAAAGCGTATTTGTAAGTTGTAATGATTTAATTAAGATTTTAAAATAGACCTTCATCCAATCTAACTGAGCTTGAGCTATTTTTGAAAGAAGAAAAAAATCTGTCTCTGGATCTGAAAATCTGGTATGTATTCTAACAGACTTGCAGAGGTAATTGCGGCAAAAGTAGTTTCTACAAATTGTTGATGCAGGAAAGCAAATAAAAAACGAAAACCACACTTTTCCTTTCACTCACAGTTCTAAGCTATCCTCTGTTGATCTTTGACATAGGACCCTCATAAAATATATTCAAGCTTGTGGATGTTATGTGATAAAATTCAAAATATTTCAAATAGTATGAATGCCAAGTTCTGTAGATAAAACCAACATGTCCCTACCACTGCCGCTGCTCTACGGATGCCTTTCGCGCATCATCATACCACGATTACTTGTTCACTCAAGAAGAGGACGTTCCAGGAGGCTCGAGCTGGTGACAGAGAAACTTATCACGGCTTATGATGGATCAGAAACCATCTAGAAATGCAGTATAAGCATGGTGTCATTTTCACCAGTGTTTTAAAGAACAACATGCCAAACCTACCAACAGAAATAAGTAAGGGTGATAAAAATTATATAACTGAACTGTAATTGGAATAAGTGAACAAATATGATCTTTGCTGTTTGAAATTCTTGGCTTGACTTGCATAAACATGAAAACACACCCTGCACAGATCAAGAGGAGAAGATGTTCCTGTGACAGTTCCATCTGTGCTTCAGCTATGGTTCTCTTCACATTTCAATGGACTGATTGGAAGCATGGTTATCACACTGTTACATAACTAGCACAATTAAAAGTTTCAGTCCAAACTCAACTGTTTACGTTGATTTTATTAAACGTTTCTTACAGGAGTAGGAGACTGGCAGTTATCCAAATGTTCCGACCTTAGTCAAGCTGTATTTTTCTGCCATGTGACTTTTATAAAACATATGATTTTTGCATAGTTTGTTAAAACTGTCACTTTGTCATGGCAGTATAAAATGAGACAGATAATCAGTGAAAACAAGTCTAACTTCTCCACCTCTTCCTAGTGCTGCTATTATTAGGAGGAGCTCCTGGTCAAAAACAACCAATCAGAGCTAGGAAGAAGGTCTTAGTGTTGTCAATCAATCTCATAGCTCTGCTTCACGTGCTAATAGTGGAGAAACAACTTACTGTTACAGAAAATCTGTTTATTCACCAACATAGGTGTGTATGCTAACTAGCCTGAACATTTATAGCAGGCTCTTTTGTGGTGAACTACAAGCTGCAGTGCAGCAAAGAGAAAAGGTGAGGGTGTGAGCAGCTTGTATACAAGGAGGATTGACAACACTAACACCCTCCTCCTGATTGGTTGTTCCTGATTAAGCTGTGTATTCCTGAAATTAGTGCTGGGAGCACTGGGAGAAGGCGGGGCAGCTTGATTTTTTTTTTTCCTCTTATACCACACTGTCACCACATAGTGACAGTTTTAACAAATAAAAAAAAAACATATATTTTACAAAAGTTTTAAGAAAATAGCATGTCCTGGTAATTTGACCTTTTGCTCATACAAGTTGCCACAATATTCTTTTATATTCTTGATTTTATTTTTGTCTTTGTGAAGCATTTTGTGATTTTACTGTCTGTAATTACATAAATAAATTTTACTTACAATTTATTTGACATGTTGAAGACAGAGTTCTACTACAACATTGTGCTACTTTAATGTTGTGGCAGGCTAGCAGTGCTGTGTCTTACTGTCATGCTAAACTATGCAGGCACTTAATCTGTACTGATGAAGATTTAATACAACTCCACATTCCCAATGCTTGGAGAGGCTCCAAATGATAGCTGGTCGACCCATTTTTTATTTTTCTATTAATTCAGCTAATAATTTAACTCCCTGACGTCCCTCATACACTGTGCATAAAGAATTTAATTCCCAGATGTTCAGGTGATGATTGGAAGTATGAAAAAAACTTGAAGGTGGTGACCTCATGGCAAAAGCATTGTATCATGTTCTGATGCATTTGAGTGCTGAAATGTTCACCCTGGGTCCTAATTCACATGTAAACTATACAGCAGGCATCCATCATAAGCAACGCAAGTGATTCATTTATTTGACAGGACTTCATTTTTAAGTAAATAGCAAGACTGAAGACGGTATCACAGAGGCTGTGGAATATTTCAGATAGCTAAATTCAACAACACAAAACAAGTTATCAGTTAACACATTTTCTTGACTCAATCAGTAGTACACTGGTATTCTGTTCAATTCTAATTTATGGAACATCCTTAATCATGAGATACAACTCACTTAGAAAAAGCACATAAAATTAACAATTTCAACTTCAGCAGAAACCAAGGTTTGTGAGATTTCTCTACTTGCCAAATCTGACGTGAACTCAGTTTGAAAACTGAAATGATTATAGTGTGATCATGCATGTGGAACCTTTTTCATTTCATGTTTTTCCTTTCAAAGATACAGTAAAGATGGAAGTTACAAGACTACTGAACATGAATGGTCTAGCAGTCCTTTAAGCAAGATATAGTTTATATGTGCATTGCGCCACCTACTGTTTGTGCAAAGTATCACAAAAATAGGCAACATCCACCCACGAGTATTTGGTATTTTCACGGGATAGGAAATAACATTACACAATGTCATTTTTACACAAAAACATTGTGTAATCCTGACAGCTAAAAAAACAAACTTCAGCTACTTGATGAATATAAGTCAATATATTGTGAATCCTGATGACTTAGTTCAACTGAAACAGTTTGAATACTGTCACACTGAACTCAGAGAAAGAAGCCATTTCTCCAAAGCAGCAGCATAAAAAGACATGTGAACAAGTTGGCCTACAAACCTGACTCAGTTGCACAAGTTCTGTCTGGAGGAATGAGCCAAATTTCCAGCAAATTACTATGAGAAGCATGAAGTACACCCAAAACATTTAACCCAATTTATCAGTTTTTAGTCCCTTTATTTGAATATCAGAATAATAAATGTCCCTTATTCTCTGACATAGTTTTCTGGTATTTAGCACAAAATAGAAAGGCCATATGTCTTTTCATGCAATGTAAATACATTTCGAAATGATTTATTTGAGTTTTTTGAGAAAGTAGAACAAATGTTTTTTATCAGGATGGGAAGGTTTCCTTTTTTAATAAAGTTTAATCTACACCTTGCACCTAAAATAAACAAACTACTCATATATTTAACTTTAAAAATGGTCAAAGCAAAAGAAGGTGAAAGAATGCAAAGCTATAAATTTGAGATTGTAGTGGAAAAATTATGAAAACATGGTTTCTGTGATGGGAAAGAGGAGGAGGAAGAAAATGAAGAGGAGGAGGGTACAGGGGATGGAAGGAGGGGAAAGAAGAGAAAACAAAAGATCCATAAAATCAGAAAGCAGTTGTGGAGGACAGCAAAAGTTGTGAGTATGAGTTCATTACTTTTTCAACCAAATTTTTACACATTATATCGTAAGGACACATTCAGGAACATCTGCAGGCTTCCAAAAACACTGACATTAGGAATTATCCATCTGTTTAGGAGCTTGTCTTGTTACATTTGTTACAGACATGTAAGTTGTGCAATTTATGATTAATTGCAACGTTAATGTCAAGAGAAAACAAAAAGCATTGGTCCTTAACAACCAAACTTATGCAGAGAAACGAGTGTATGACAAACATTCGAGTTCAGATTGCCCAGTAACGTTTGTAAAGTTTGTAAGCAGTGACATGTTTTCTGAAAAGAAAGAAAGCTGGGAAAGAATGTGAGAGTTTAGGAGAGGAGGGGTTGAGGGGCGCTCAAACAGGGCACACAAAAGAATAAAAAAAAATCACATTCTTTTGTGAGGACTCACAGTTTGGACTCTAAAGTTGTTCTGACACATTGCGTATGGAATGATGCTAGGCGGGAGAGAAGGAAGGGAGAAAAAGAGATCAAGGAGTCAGGCAGAGAAGGAAAAACACATTTACAGAGGTGAGGTGTTTTCCTTAGCTGCTCCACTGCTACTTTATCAAGCTGTTTACAAGCCTCCAATAAATACCAGATTAAATAAATGCTGGAAAATTACATCAGGCACTTTTACAGCTACGATAACTTCCCAAAACATGGCTCTCTGCAGCACATCTGTGTTTTTTTGCCAAAGGAAAACTTTCAAGGAAAACATTACTGTGGCTCAGAATGTGGGGAGCATTCACACAAGCCTGGGATTAGAGGAAACATAAACAGCATAGTGAGGATATTGAGTAGTTCCACCATATGAAATCATCCTGACTCTTTTCCTCTTCCTCCAGCTTGTAAAGCTCACCTCTCACAAGTTGAAGGAATGGGCAGCTTCCCAGCGGTCCTGCTCCTCTGCGTTTTCCACGGTAATCGCTGCCAAAATGAACACACAAATCATCCCGTTTAATTACGACCGAGTTGATTTGTTTTTGCATCTTGCGAAACATTCCCCTCCTCTGGTTTCTGTTCCACAGCACTCAGAGCTGTAGTCCAAGCCCAGGAGACCGGTAACGACCTTTTCCTCCTAAGTCACACTCTTGATCGGGACAAGTGAAATCTCTCAGCAGAAGGATGTTGTCGCAGTCTAATCCTGTTTTCTTTCCTTATTTCCAGTGCCACCTGGAGATATCACATTACCATCTCGTAAGTGTCTCTCTTTTAGAGAAGCCAAATCTGGATGCTTTAACAATGAGTCACTCTGAGCCAATAACAATAACTCAGCATTTGTTGCAAAGATCGCTTAGACACCAATAGAGATTGCAGTGGTAAAGGTTTTTAAAGATATATCCAAAAACTCTGTAGCTTACTGAGTTTGAGACATAAGAACATTCAGATTGACAGACTTGATGAAATGCTACTGTGGTGTCTTCTGTTGATTCTGGTGTGGGGATGTAGCAGGAAAAATACTCTACACACTATAGATTTTGGTAGAACAGCAAAGTTTTATAACAATACTGCAGCTTAAGTTAGCACGACCCAAACTGCAAGGAAATCCTGGCCCAATCATAGTGAAATCCTGATCGCTGGACAGCATCCCATTTACAGGGTTCTGGCCAACACACTCTCTCCCCAAAACTTACACTATCAGATGCTTGTCTACCTGATGTAGGCATGTTCAGGTCACGGCCGTATGTCTGCTAAGGCATCCGGAGTCCATATATGAAACTTGTTTTTTGAACTATCCTCTTGCCCATTGCCAAAAAAGTGATCAGACATTACATCACATTGGTTCAGATCTTCTAAGGTTTGCTTGTTCTGAGTCTTTTGCCACAAAATTTAAATCCCAGCAAACTAAAACCTTCAGTCGCCTGTCTACAGGGACCAGAATGTTTCCGTTTCCTGTCACTGATCAATATACCCACTAAGTCTTACAAAAACAGAATTAGTAGAATCTTACCAACACATATAGTGAGTTGGTGGGATTGCATCTTACTGCGGTAATTGTCATTAGGAATAGGAAAAAAATATAATGCAGAACGCCTCAAGGATTTATTCTTGGGACTCTTTTAAATTAAATTAAATATTTATGGTCTCTTTCATTAGATGTATATTTTCATGCCAGTGCTTCAGTCAATGTTCAGTATTCTTATTGGTTGTTGAGGCACTGAGTCTTATTGGACCCCCATATATTTTAGAGCATCTGCTCAGGTATAAAACACATACATGATCCTCAGATATACAGATACCTTTTCACTCTTATTTCACAAGATCAGAAATAAACAAAGGGAGGCAACATTAATGTCTATGATCTTCAGACCAGAGATGTACTGGAAATTATTCCTGCTTCTTTAAATCAAGACTAGAACATGATTGTTTGCAGCAGCTTAGTGAAGCCAAAATGTTATTGCATCGTTTTACTGTTTGTTTTAAAGTTGTATTGACAACTTTTTTGCTTTTTATGTGATGCTTAGATGGTTCTATTCTTTTCTAATTGACTTTCTTACCGTTGCATGCTCAGACTGCAGGGAGGAGATGTATCCTTGCACCAGGATGTACTCAGTTCACAGACCTATCAAGACGTGTCTCGGCAGACTTTGTCTCTACAGGTGACCTGAAACCTTCACGGAGGTTTAATTCGGGCTCTTTGGTAGCAGCTTAATTTCAAGAAGTTCTTGATGTTGCTTTAGTCATCACAAATTTATTTTAAATGAGGTTTCCCTTCATATTTCCTTTTTCTGCAACGCTTTATTAAACACTATTCTGACATAAAGCCGTGTGTTTATGTTTACTTCTGCTGCTGAAACAGCCTTCCACGCTTATATGTGATCAACAACGAGATCTGCGTGCGGACGGTGTGCCAGCAAGACGAATATCTGAAAGGTGAGAAAATCTTTGTTTAAAACACTTTTTTTATTATTATTTGCAGTTATCCAGACTTCTGTCATTTATATTTATTTGAAAAAAGGAAGTAAGTCAGGAAAATAAGGATACATGGAAGAAGACAGGAAGAAATGAAAGAAGGAACAAACTGGACAGAGAGGGACACAAAAAATGATGGAAGGAAGGATATTAGGAGTAATTAAAATAGGAAATACAAGAATGGAAAGGAAGGAATGAAGAAGAAAGGAAGGACACCACAAAGAAGAACAATAAATTAAATAAGGTAACGAAGAAAAAAAACAGAAAGGATACAAAAAATGATAGGCAGAAGAAAGGAAAGGAGGGCCAAAGGGAGGATACAAGAATGGAAGGAAAAAGGAGGGTAGGAAAGACAAAGAGGAAGAAAAGTCACAAAAAAGTAAATCAAAGATGAATGAAGATGAGGGAGGAAAGAAGGATACAAGGGAAGAAGAAAGGAAAGAAGGAAGAACATAATATTAAAAATAAAGACAGAAAGAAGGGCATATGGAGGGAAACGAAGCAAGAATTAGTATGGGAACAAAGAAGAAAAAGTGAGGGAGGGACACAAGTAGGTATACAAAAAAGGAAAGAAGGAAGGACAGAAAAAGGGACAAAAATAACAACAATTGACAAAAGAGTAGAGAATTTCATACCAATCCAGACCTTTTCAAGACCGTGTAGGGACCCTGTCCAAGGCCAGAACATAAAAACATGTTTCCTTTCTGACAGCTGAACTGTGCAGAGAGTTGTCTGGGTGGCCCAGACGTATTGCGAGGTCTTCTTCTGGGAAGCGCTGCCGCAGCCGTCGCAACAAGCCGAAGACCTGGGCAAACCAGGCCTGATGGGGCCCAGACAGGAGATTTCATCCGTCAGTGAGGATGGCGCATCAGGGGGGAATAGCAAAACCATAAAGCTAATCCTCAGCAGAAGGAGATCTCCTTCTTTTCAGTTATGTCTTTATTCATGTATCAACCTTTTTATTGTCTGTGAATACTGATGTAATGTTCCGCTCATGAGAGTTTTGGTTTATGATCCATTTAAGGTACTGTAGTAATGAGTTACTTTATGTTAGATAGAAACAAAAAGTAAAACTTCACTGCAAACTTACTTACTGACATTCCAGTTTTGTGCACGCCAGTTTAAGCAATAAAATACAGCAAAACTTGATTCTGAGTATTTCATTTATAGGTTTATTTTGTTCATTTAAGAAAAGAATGGCATGGTTGGTTATATTTTATGTTTCCATTTTCATTATTCTCATTTGCATATTTTTATACACTTTACAGCTTAAACAACAAGTAACATTTAGGATAAATACATATAATTTAAGACAATAAACAAACATTTATGGTGTGCTCTGGTCAACATACCATCACCACGCCACTTATCGGTGCACATCAGACAGAACACGTGATATCGGTGACACATAGTCCAGCTCTTGATACATAATTTCACAACCAAACACACTAACGGACACGTATTAGCTTGGTTCCTTGTTCTGTTTGTCTGCAGCATGCCAAAAATACCTTCATATTTTCAAACAGAATTAACACATTGTAGATAAATCCTTCCTCTGACTGAACGAACAGAGCAGAATCAGACCTGTTCACTGAGCTTCAGAGAGGTCACGACCCAAACGACTCACAATTCACAGCTTAAACAGCTGTGTTGAGAGGAAATGACATAACATTAAAAAATAATCTCTCTTTCCCCTTGAGGCGAAGATAAAAGTATTTGCCTCTTTTCCTTCCCCTAACACCCTCTCCCATCCAGCACTTCCATGTGTCCTGATTTATAGTTAAAACAACACATCCCCACTGGAGTAAGTGCTAAACAGCTGCGCGGCCGCAAGAGCGGAACAGAAAGCGCCAAAGAGCCCGACCACTTCGTAAATCAGCGGCGGGCTGACAGAGTTCTCTCAAATGAACTCATTCTGCGGTCAACTTCACAATAATCTCAATCCGACATTAGAAGATCGCTGCGCCGGACGCACACTTCATGAATTAATACCTACACAGAGTCAGCTGTCTGTCAGTGCATATATTCAGTCTCACAGCTGGAGACCTGGAAAGAAAACGAAGCTAGAGCACATTAAAGGTAAAACCACCAATAACAACTACTGACACTATAACATTTAAATCAAAATGTCTCTGTACAGAAGGTTAATTCAGTTAATTAGTTGTTGATATGCCTATTATGTTTACTCTGTCACTATGTAAAGAAACTATTGGAAGTAAGAGGAGGAAAAGCGGGAATATTTCGACCCGGGAATCCGCTAAAAACGACCCGGTTAAGACTGCAGCCAGAAAACCAGGACCAAAGCAAACGAGAGAGGGTTACCCTGCTCGGCAGGGAGAGATACGGGACCCCAGACTGGGGGAAATTAATTTGCAAAAACGCTGCATAATTGTATTGTAAAAAGAACAACAACAAAAAAAAGGGTAAAAAAAACAGATCACATATCTCCTCACTTCTGGGCCACAGAGTCAAAGTCTCCCCACAGGTCATTGTTGGCTGTGGATGTCGGGTTGGATGGAGCCATTGAGTTGGAGTTGCTGGAGTCAAGATCAAGCAAGAAACCTAATGGTTTGAAAGAAAATAACAAATATTAGCTTCAGACATAAGATCACTTTCTGTCCTTACTAGTTTCAGAAAATGTTCAGGTGAAGGACTGGATAGCAAATAAGTAAAAGAGCAGAAAAAGTTACAGAAAAACTAAATTTCTTAAGAAAGATCAGAGAAATATTCATCAAGACTTTTCAAAAAGACAACAGGAACACCTGGCTTCTTGGGATGAAAACATAAAAGACGTTAAGGGTGACTGATATTTAATCATGCTGTGTCAAAGTTATATCCTATAAAAACCCATTTGAGGCTGCAAAATACTTCAAACTGGCCTGGAGGTTCTCCTTTAACTATCCTAAACAGACAGATCTACTAAAGAAAAGCTTAGTTCAAAGCATGTTCATAAGTTTCAATGGCCCAGTCAAAGTCCTGACTTTCACAAAGAGGAAATGACAAAAAAAAATATTCTTTACATGTCCAAAGCTGGCAGAGACCAGCCCGAAAACACTTTGCGGTGTACTACATTAAAGTGGTTTTAACAGGACAAAATATGAAAAAGTTCAGTGTGTATGAATATTTTCTCTGCATTTAACCGCTTACCTCAGTGGTTTCTGCTCTGTAAATGGCCTCAGTTTAATGTGCTGAGCTTTTAAGATCCTGAAACGTTTAGCCACCACCCAAACACAACAAAGATAAACCCAACTTTGAAACGCAGAAGCAATGACTCCCTGCACTTGCAAAGTTTTCCACTTTATTCTGGAAAAAACCACACACGCCATATTATAAGCTGTTTTCTTGGGCACACAATCTTTGATAGGGAAAGCGTTCCTCAGGGTTCTGTTGAATTTTTCAAATGTTTTAAGCACCAAAACCAAAATTCCATTCACTTTAATTATATTCAGATGGCTGCAGAAATCTCTAAGGAGAGGCATCTTTAAATCTTGGCACATCAAACCAGAGAATAAAGCTTTGACTGGAAACTGTGGTTTTGGTACCGATGCAGCTGTGCTTCAAAAGCCCAGAACACATGCAACATCCAGCACTGCTTATTACATTCACATTCGAACATTTTACAGTCTATTTATTAGTCTTTTGGGTAGGTACTCCTGTGGGTCAGCACATCAGCTAATCACTATGGTAACACTAAAGGTTGTAGGTACAAGTGCTCCACTGGAAATGAGCCAAAGTAGTACATTGTTGTAGTTTGAAGAGTTACACCCATTTACATAATCAATACCACACACCTTTGCTGCGAACTGTGGAAATGGAGCAGCAAGCTGTAAATCACTGCAATAAAATTGGGTAATGTTTACTTTTTTTTTTTTTAACCATTTGTGAGTTATATTTAATCACTTTTACAGGGGCTCAGTCAAACATGCAGTAAATGTGAAGACAGAACACCTCAGATTAAAATC
The DNA here is from genome assembly GCA_903066815.1 of Brachyrhaphis roseni. Lineage (NCBI taxonomy): Eukaryota > Metazoa > Chordata > Actinopteri > Cyprinodontiformes > Poeciliidae > Brachyrhaphis > Brachyrhaphis roseni. Next base: position 53,329 of record CAEFZY010047734.1, on the reverse strand, counting down.
ACATTTTTTTGCCTAGATTTTTAGCTTCATACAACACACCCCACTCTTTTTGGCAACCTTAGTAAAATGTTTTTCTGACTGTTCATATGGGCAAGAATATTCCAATGGTCATTATTTACTACACAATACACTCAAATTGCGCATAGAACTAAAATAGATACGATAGAATTAGAAAATAAAATTTTAAAACGCTTAATTGATTTTGCAGTAGCTAATTGCTTGGTGTTATACCTGACTTTGTTAAAAAACAATTTTTTACCTACACTGGATTTCCCCCCCCCAATGAATAATGTAATCAAAGCAGATTAGTCCTCTTTTCATTGTAAGATTTTACAACTGGTATAAAAGATAAATTCATGCTAAGGTTTTAGAAAAGGGCCAAGTGCAACAACTTATAAAGATTAAATTTTTTCAACCGCTGAAATGTTTAGTTAACAAAATCACAAGTAAACATACTGAGATTGCTGTCAATTTAATTGTTGATGGCTAAAACAACCATTTAGGTGGATTACTTCTCCCAGTTGTCATGCTTTAGAAGTACTTACCGGTGTCAGCTCCCCCTGCTGTTGGCTGTGTGTTAAGATTGGTAGCTCTGGACGAAGGTGGAGGTGCCAGCTTGCCTCCAGGTGGAGGCGGAAGGAAACCGAGGCCTCCTGAACTCTGCGGACGAGACCTGTCCTTTTTCTTCGATTGCTAGATAATGACAGGATCCATGAATGGTGTTAGATTGAAAGCAGTACAACTTTCAAAAGCCTCGACAGATAAACAACATCCAGTGTTTATCTGTTTATCTGAAACCCATTTGAGTTTCAGAGAAAAACATTTCTAAAGCATTCCCCCTTTTATTTTTGAAGAAAACCAAAAACTAAATACCACTGTAAACACAGTTTTGACATTTCAAATTTAACTAGAAATCACAAAAAAATAAAGGTACCCCAATGTTTAGAGTGATGGTTTGTCCCTCTTTGAAGCCCAGATCGAGTTTAGGAGTAGAGTCTGGAGCCTGAGCCTGTTTTTTAAACTCGTTCTCTTGTTTTACCCACCTAAGGGAGACCAGAAAAAGACAGAAAGATGAAAATACAAAACATAAGTAAAACCATCAATTGCAAGACAAGTGGTGATAGTTCACATTGTTAAAGCTGCTGCTTACTTGAAATGGTCCTGAAGAGCCACATTGAAATCGAATGCATCACCTCGGTCTCCAAACCCGATGCCTATGAACGCGCTGCGGCCTTCCAGAGGAAAAACATGGATAAAAACATTCAGAAGAATATATCAAGCAAAAAGACAGAGGGCAATAGGTTAAATTCATTGCTTACTAAAATGTGAACTCAGAGAGAAACTGTTTAAACGACACGCGTTTTTAAAGTTCAAAAGATTCTTTTTAGCGGTATCTGATATCTGACCTAAAAGTTACTACAAACGTTTGAACTAGACTTTTAGTGTGTTTTTTGTAACTTCTTATTTGTAATGCATTATTTAGTTAGAAGAGATGGTAGCCATGGCAACTGTAAGTCAAGTATATCATAAAACACAGACATGATGAGTATGGAGGACTTTGCAAGCATGAAACAGGAAGTTAACTAGCAGGTGCTCCCTCTACTCAGACTGCCCTTCATATTTTGTGTAAATTAAATCACTAAATTATTATTCTCACTTAGTTCATCAGTTTCTTGATAATATGAAACGAATACATTCCTGCAGCATCTTTCGATTCAGTCTTCTTGAGTTCAAACATGTAGTTAATTACAGAGAACGTGATTACGTGAAGTAGAGTCCAGCTGCCCTAGCAGGTTTTTCGGCAACTTTGCTATGTTTGCATGCTTTAAAGCTACAGATTGTGGTGAGGCTTTAAAAGATCAAGCAAATGTCAGTAAGTAAGGGTGACAGTTAGGAGAAGGGTCCAAAATACTACTAGAGCATAACATAATACTTGTATGGTGCAGTAAAGAGTCATTAGTGATTAGAGTACATATGTGATAACAATGACTTTACAACAACTGGATATTTTAGTAAACGTAACAAACAGACAAGACTGCAAGTACTCAGAGAGGCTGCACACAAGACCGACAGTAACACTGAAAGGAAATTGAGCTGCAGGAAGTACGTTCAGGTTGGGTTCTACATGTGACAGCAATCTCTTGTGTTGTCCATATGGCTGGATGAAGGAGTACGGTTACAAAACACCATCGTTTCCTTCTGGTGAAAACATCCTGGACCAGCTGAAATCTGCCAAGAACTTTTTGGAGAATGAGTTAAAAATTTTGGTCTTAAAAGTATCAAATTTTAACATTTGTGCCATAATTCTAAAAGGTATGTTCGCTACAAAAACAAAAAGCACCAAACATCAGCAAAACCACACTATAACAGCAGTGAAACAGTGGAGGCAGCATCATGTCATTGGGGTTACTTTTCTTTAGATGAATGGGGTTACTCTATCAGTATTGGCCTGAAACTTTTAGATACATACTAAGAAGCTGAAGATGGAGAGGTGTTTCATTTTTCAGCATCATCCAGTCCAACCATGCATCCAGATTGACCAAAAAATGACTTCAGCAGAAGAAAGATAAATTCTGAAATAGCCTACCAACTCCAGAACTAAATATGACCTAAAAAAACCTTTGGGTTGCGACAGACTGGCGACCTGTCCAGGGTGACCCCGCCTCTCGCCCAGAACGTTAGCTGGAGATGGGCACCAGCACCTCCCGACCTCATTAGGTACAAGGGTGTAAAGAAAATGGATGGATGGATGAATGGATGGATGGAAAAATCTTTGGGTAACCTGATGGGGGCTGTGGACACGAGACGCCTCAGAATCTGATATAGCTGGAGAATTCAGATACTGTAGAGTGGACAAATATTACCAAGCAAAGATGTGAAATACTAACGGACTCCTAAAAAAGGAGATTGAATGCGAAATATAAATCAAAATGTCCTTAAGAATTAGTTTGAAAATGTGCACACTCTCTCTCCACCCTTTTTTTTTTACATGTGCCCCCAAACAGATCTGTTTGCATTTCTGTTCATTAAAGGTAAAGCACTTTTTGAACAATTTGTCAGTATTGTTTCTTAGGTCACAAAAACCTTTACATCACTTTAAAATCCACTTTAAAAAACACACTTCATGTATTTTACTGCTACTTGACCTATTGAGCTGTTTAGGTTCATGGTATTAGCGCAGTAAGTGTGCAAAAGGAAAAGGGCGCTTTGTGAGTCCTGGCAGACAAGCAACTTTTTCACATACAAGTTCAGCGTTTTGCTGAGAAAGGTGGAACAGCTGTGTCAATGCCAGGATTTTTCCCTTGTTTTGCTGCACTTCTTGTTTGCAGAGAACTGCATCCAAACTCTGGAGAATCATATTATTATAAGAAGGCTCAAATATTTATAGACTTGCAATAAACAGTTTACTCACCGTTGTCATCTTGGATCCGAAGCACAAAGTAACGGCTTGAGTCACTGACTGTTTCCACTGCAATGCCAGGGTACTCCTCCACTGGTGCTTGGGCAAACAGCTCCCCTGCAGGGTCAAAATGAAAACATGTGAAGCTCAGCTCAAAGACCTTCATGGGAAAATGAAATACAAACAAAAGGAGACAGATTTAGTGCGTTGGAAGAGTATTCAAACACCTTTGAACCATTTCATATCGTATCCTATTAAAACCACAGCCTCGCAGTCTTTTATTGGGTTTTTATGTGACAGAAGAAAGTAGTGCATTATTGTGAGGTAGAAGTGAAAGACCAAAAAAAACAAAAAAGCCTTTTTGAAGTCCCATTTTGGCTAAATTTGACTCAGCTGTGTAGGAGAGAAAAATATGCTCTGGTAAGAAAAGGCCAAAAATAAACTGTTTGGTCAACATGCAAACATTTCCCTGGAAACATCATCCCCACGTTGAATTATGGTGACAATATCACGCTGTGGGGATGCCTTTCTTCTGAGTGCACAAGGAAACAGGTCAAAATTGATGGAAAACCGTTGATGGTGAAGAAGACGGATGGACAGGGCAACCCGGCGAGAAAACTCATTACAGGCTACAAACAAGTCGAGCCTGAGAGGAGAACAACCCTAAACACTCAGCCAGTGCTACAGTGGATTGGTTTAAATCAAAACAAAATCATGTGATAGAATGGACCAGTCAAAGGCCAGACCGTGCATTTTCTATTTAGACTTGAAAAATATTGTGAGCAGAAGTTCTGCATGGAATCAGACGGAGCCTGAGCTATTTTCTAAAGAAAAATGAGCAAAACTGCTAGCCTATGGATAAACTTCAGAGACATACGGCATCAGACTGCTGTAGCTGATGCAAAAACTACAAATTTGGAAAAAAATTGAGAGCACTGCACTGAACCCAATTGAAACCTCCTGGTTATTCCACCAAATATTGATTTCTGAACTCTTCCTCTTGAAAAGTAGCCAGTTAAAACATCAGTGTTGTTTCTAAATGAATATGAACTTGTTATCTTTGCATTATTGGAGGTCTGAAAGCGCTACAACGTTTTCCTTATTTTGACCGTTCCTCATTTTCTACAAATAAATACTAAATATTTGCTTGGAATTTCAGAGACATGTTGTCAGTAGTTCATAGAACAAAAGAACAATGTTAATTTTACTTAAACATATAACTATAAAAAGTAAATTCAGATAAACCAATCATTTTGCAGCGGCTTTCTTAATTTTTTCCAAAGCTGTATACACTGAAAAGGGTTTAAATGTAGCCAAATCCAGGCCAGTTTTGCAGAAAATAGGGGGCCGCCAATAAATTAGTTGGCCAATAAAATTGACCCGATTTTCTTAATTTCGGGAGTTCAGCCGATACATGAGATACCGATTTTATTGACCTCCGCAAAGGCCTGAAAATCGGCCGCTGTCTCCTTATGCTGTGCCATGAGTGAAGGCTGACTGCCAGACCCGCCCGCCAGGTCACATCTGCACTTACGTGGTTAACAATAGTCACTGTTGCCAACTTAGCGACTGTGTCGCTATAATATTTAGCAACTTTCCAGACAAAAAAATAGGTATTGGCCAAAATCGGAATTGGCAGGTCAGGCTTTTTAAAGATCAGTCATTGGCTAGAAAACTGAAGTCGGTACTAGAAAATGAAGAAAACCATGCATCCTTTTCATTCTGCTTTACAATTATACACTGCTGAATGTTGAAGTATCACATGAAAGTCCAAGAAATTACACAGAAGGTTATAGTTGTAACATTAAAAAAGGGAAAAGATTCAAGGTATGTGAATACCTTTGCATAACATTGTAAATATCAGATTTTTTTATTTATTTCAGCATAAACAGCTCACTTGGGCACAAAGCCGGGTAACCTTGGATATGATGAGTAACCGACAGCAAGTGGTGAAGCAGAAGACTATACATAGTGAAGTGATTTACAGCTGTGGCAGTAAACCACAGCACTGTCCTGTCTGCTTTTCTTTTCTCACCGGACACTTTGTCCTCCAATTTCACATAGGCTACTTTGCCTCGAGCCGTCACACGCATGCGTCCAGTCCAGTCAGGAGCATCCAGCTTCCAATCAGCAGCCCTGACACACACACACACACACACACACACACACACACACACACACACACACAGAGGGAGTCAGTAAGATGCAGGTAGGCACAGATTATTATGATTCATCCCAGTTACAGACTTTTTTTTTGACACTGACTAAGATATTACATACACAGACTTAGTCATTGTGGTCACTCACAAGTTTCTCATTGGACTCAGACGTATACTAATGTTTTAAAGGAGTGATGAGACTCTGAAGAAGCTGTTTGGGCTTTGGCTTACAGCCCAGTAAATTAAATGAGAGGTAAATAACTGTCAGACCTTTAGCATAATACATTATGGTCACGTTGTTTCAGTTGTAGCATCCAAACTTGACACAACTGCATTAGGACAACCTGCTTTAGTGTCCTTGAGTCAGACTAGTCTCTAAGATGCTGTACTTAAAAGGCCAGAAAGGCTCAATTAGAGCCAATCACAAAATTAAATGTTAACATTTTTTCACCAATGCTACCAGCTACCTTATTTAAATTAAGAACACAAACCAGCCACAGTTGATAAGATAAGACGCTTCCCATCTTCGGTTTTAATGGCTATGGTTCGGTTATGACCTTGTGAACATATAACAACAACAAAAACAACCAGCACACCAACTATGACCTCCATAATAATCCCGTCAGGCTGTTGAAACTACGACAACACCTCACGAAAACCGCTGACGGATGCTGGGTCTAAAGCTCTCCCCCACGGCCTCACCTGACAGCCCGGTTAGATGCTCTCGGAGGGATGCGGTAAACGTTCACTTCGGGTTTGACACACAGAATCGACTCATAGTCGAGCTGACCCTCGGACGCCATCTTGACTGCTACACAGTTCGCCGGTGGTGGTTGTTGTTGTGGTGGCGACGGTTGTCCGTTCAGCATTAACGGCGGCGTAACCGTAATTCAAGGCGTAGCTGCGCACAAACCTTTGAAGAGACGCCGCGCGATTTCTACCGTAGTAGAGGCGAGGATTGCAAAAAAAAACAACCCTGATTTATAGGAACATTGGTAAAAAATTTAATAATCACATAGAAAGAAAGAAACGGGGAAAACTGTAAAGCAAATAGATTTTTAAAACAATATTTGGTCTTTATTGGAAAGCTGCAGAAAACAATAATGTTGTCAGTCCTGATTTAAAGAAGCCAATCTGAGGTTTTCAGAAAACGTTCCTGTTGAGTTCTTGTTTTTTGAAACTTAAATGTTTCAAATAACTTTTATATAGGCTATAACAAAGATAACCAGCTTAGACACAACATGCTGTTTTAAAATTCTAATTTAATTTATTAAGGATAAAATAAAGCAAACATGACCTTTGCAAATAATTAAAAAAAAAAGTGCACCTAAACCTCATAACTGGATGTACCACCCTGGGCAGCAACAACTGTCATCAAGTGTTTTCAAGAGGTCCTAAACACACGTGAATCAAGTAAGTGGTTCGTTACCACTTACCTGTAGAGCTGAATGACTGAATGCTGATGAGATCTAATCAAATAAACTTCTTATTCCGGCTGGTGAAAACAATGTGAAGATTACAAAACGTTACGTGTTGGTAGGTTGCCCTCTGTTTATATAAAATCTGCAAACCCATCTTTGAAACTTCATATAAGATATCTCAGCTTAATTGTGTCGTATCTTTAACATATCTCCATTGTAATGACTATTATCAGTTTGTTGAGTTATCCTACACAGAATAATGTGTAAAATATTAGCAGCAATTAACAAGAACAAACTGTGATCAATATAAATGCACAGCAGTAACACAGAACTGTATGTTTTTGTCTATTTTATTTTCACATTTTCGTTTTGCCACAGAAACAGCAAGCAGAAGCGCCCTAATATTGGCCTTGCTACAGGTTTAAAGCATTTTTTCTCATTTTCTTTTTCATCATTTCTCAGTTTTGCAGTTTTCTGTAGTGATAGACAACATCTATTTCTCTCTTTTGTAATGGGATAATAATGCGTAATGGGAGCACCAGATGGAGTCAGGAAAATATTTCACAGTCCAAGAAGCCTGAAGGCATCTCTTAAATCTTCTGTCTCACATGGCTAAGAGGGAAGAACAGAACATTATGATTAGTTTAAAGTTTATTTTTGGATTTGTGAATCACAGACATTGTGTGTTAAAAATTGAACCTGAAGAATGCGGTTGAGTTTCCTTGACAGCCGGATATAGTTTTGGTGTAGCCCATCCCACGGCTTGAACTTGCTTTGACTTTTTGCCACAAAGGTCTGCCAGCAATAAAAGTAATCTAAGGGAGATTTACAACAAAAATAATCAATTTAATAAAAATAAAGGACATAAAATCTAGAGAAAAATCTTATTCCCAGTTTCTTTAAATCGGTCTCATACAAATGTAAACCCTGACCTTTGTAACTCATGACTGTGATGTGCACGCCAGCTTTTTTCAGCAGTCTAAGTCCGTCTCTTTCACGGCTGTCCTCCAAGTCACAGAAATAAAGCCGGGATACAAAGATCCTGAGGCGGAGGTTGGGGGTCTGGTGGAGGAACTGAGCCAGTCGGAAGGAGCAGTTTGCACAGGGAGACCAGGAGCAAAACCAGGTGATGGAGTAGCTGACTTTTCTCTCACCAGTGACTCCATAACCCCACAGGCCAGGGCACAACGCTCCCAGGTGGCGCAGGAACAGCAGCTACAAAGGTAAAGGAATAAGAAAGACATGATAGGAGCAATAAGAAACAAAATTCACAATTACTTTGACTCCATCTTGGGCAGTGATCCACACAAGATATTTTCTGTTTTGTCCTGTACATTTAATTTTATTATTCTGATGGAGATCCATTCCAACAATTATCATAAACTGCCCAGTCACACAATAACCTCACACAATCTCTTCAAAAACAACACATACTTTAGTTCCATTAAGTTGATTATAGTTTCTAGGAACTTTTGTTATACCGGATCTTTTGTAGTCCTGGTGTATAAAAATAAAGTGATACAAAGGCCCAATTTTCTCGGCCACTTGGTAAAATGGGAAAGACAAGAGAATATACCATTCAAATTAGGTAGATGCAAGTTGCAGTTCACACGTCAGGAGATGCTACAAGAAAATAGCTTCTTACCTAAAATTGCCCATAGTTACATTCAAGTCAAAAAGTCTATTCTGTTCTACCATTACAAACATGAACATATGGAGTTTTCTACACTTTACTGGAAGTTTAATTGGAACCATGAGTTTTTATCAGGTAAGACTAAAATTATAAATGTAATGCGACGACCATAAAACTCATAACCAGAGGAAGTTGTGACGTCACACACAGCACGCGAGCGGTGAAGTAAATATGAATGGTACACATGTCAGGATGTGCATATCAATTCCAATCCCGTTATGAAATCAAAGGTAACAAAATTATGACAACATAATTATCCAGAGGGAGGTTGCTTAGGGAATTATGAAATATGTGTTATTATGAAATAAACTAAAAATGGGTCATCATCAGAAAAGTCAGGATAACCATCCAAAATGTATACCAAAAAATTAAGGTACAAATGAGGCCATTCAGCCACCAGACTTGAATCCTATGGATAACCTGAATTGTAAAGAAAAAAAGAGAGGATTCGAGAGAATTCAGGACTTGTTCTGCTCCAAACATATGAAATGTTACAGGAAAAGACTAAGCAATGTCCTGATGAAAATTTAATAGCAGTAGAGGTGCTATTAGTTCTTTCTTTTGTAATTTTGTTAAAAATATTTTCTTAACATGCTGATAAATGTGTGCAACCACAAGTTCCTAATTCTTCACTCTGTCTCGCACCTGAACAACATCATCTGATAACTTACCTCCACATGGCAGTTGTTGCGGTTGCGGAGATGTCCAAAGTCAAAGGACAGGGAGTCTGGTCCCACCCGCTTCTTCACCACAAAGCAGAGGTATGTCTCACATCGACCTCTTGCCCAGCGCAAGTTCTTGTAATGATAGATGAATTTTTTTCTGGGTAATAGTACCCTGTGAAAAATGGGGAAAGATTTAAGCTGATGCAATGAGTGACAAGCTTAATACTGAACAGGCTATAGATACTTTTTCAAAGCATCAAATAAATGACTCATCGTGTTATGGTGTACAGCTCATTAGTCATTTACAGATATGCTATTACAGTAAAATCCACCGCCAAATCAGGTCTGGAGCTCAATGAATCACTGAGAGGAGCCGCTGGTTTAAATTTTAATCTGAGAAGTTAGAGTAAGAAAGACATGTAAAATCTGTGGTTAACTAAATTAGGTGTGATGGGCAGTGGAACAACAGCTAACACATTCACTACCAAAACTTTTTCTCACTCTCAGTTTCACAACTTTTAGTGAAACCAAGACAGTTGTTCAGCAGTTATTAATACTGAAACCTTGATTTTGCTCTATTTAAGAACCATAAATTAGCATCAAAGTGTGGTCGTGTAATAAATGTATTTAAAAAAGAATTAAAACCTCCCAATTTATTTTTTCCCTTCAACGGTTTGCGTACTCTAAATGACAAAACAGAGATGAAGATGTAAAGTATTAACAGAATTCATCCATTTTGCTCACCTGTCGAGCTTTGTAATCATTTCAAAAGCCGCTCTTCGCCTTGTCACTTGTCAGGCGTGGGTATTAAATGGAGGTAAATGAGAAAGAGTGAAAGTGTGTGTGTGTTGGGGTGTGCAATTGTGTGTGTGTGCAGGGGTGTGTGTGTGCGTGTGTGTGCTGAGGGGGTTAAAAGGAGGGAACTGAGAATCTATACCTCCAAATATAAACATCCGGCATCAAGCAAAGGCAGTTGCTGGTTGGTCAAAGACCTTTTTCAAAGTGAGTTTGGGGGGGCGTTATATAGAACAGATGGTTGGATAACTGTTTTCTTTTGTAAAATATTGAAGCTTTAATTTTTTTGTAGTTTTAACTATTTTCTTTTAAAATTGCATTTTGGTTAAAGTGACATGAGTTCATCAAGTGATTTGAGAAACTTTTACTTTCGCAAATGCTTCTCAATAAAATAGAAAACCATTGAAAAGTTAATTTATTTTAAAAGACAAAACTTGTGTGGTGTATTCATTATGTGGTGTTTCATGTTTTTGTTGATTTCAGATTTGTCAGTTTCTCAGAAAACAATTAAGACCAATTAAAAAAGATTTTTAGAGTAGAAATATTATCTAGCCTACACAATCGAGAAAAAGACAATTTGTCCAGCAGCAAGGCTCTAACACTTTCTGACACTAGGGAAAATCATAAAAGGCCACCGCTAATGAAGCTGGTTGTTCCATGTTTATTGAATGTTGATGGACAATTTAGAGGAAGGAAAAAGTTTAATTGAAAAAGGTGCACAAGAAAAGTGATTCATACAGCTTTGAAGGAATTTTGAAGCAAAGCCCAGGATTTGTTGCCTGCTCATGCTGCCAAAGGTACCAGTATTTATTTGAAGGACCATGTCGTCTGTGTTCTTCATAGAGAAACAAGGGGCATTGTTGTGATGACCAAGACGAGAGACACCAGAGCCATCCGTGCAGATGAGCTAAAGGCCGCCACTAACACATGGAGTTCACTAACACCAGAGCAGAGCCACAGGCTGATTTAGCTGTTGGCTCAACTTACCCAAAAACTAACATTTCAAATTTATTTGTGCCCACAACTAAAACCCTTTATGATCTCATGATGTAGATCACTCATTGCACAATTGACAGGTAAAACAAATTTCAAATATCTATTATGGTAAACACAATTCTTATGAAACTTATGATGGATTAAATTCACTTTCAAGGGTGAATAACGGTCTTTAAGAAATAAAAGTCTAACCACTTTACCAATGAGGCTCTTACCTTCACAAACTTCATTAAATGATGCCTTACTCCTAATTATTTAGTTACAAATAGTTAGTTACTGTTCACCAGTTATAAGGGGTTGCTCAATTTACCCTTTGATTCAACTTGCCTCAGTTACCCCTATAGTTTCTTTTTTTTTCCACTGAGATAAATTAACTTTCCATGATGCACCTGTAGCTTAGAGTGCAAAAATGGAATTTCATTTCGGCACTTTGCAGATTTTATTGAATAATCCCTAAGACCACACATGGGAGGAGTGTTTGACGTTTTTTGTAGACTCTGGTTTCTCACCAACGTCAGAAAATGAGCCAGCTCCCTGAAAACTTTCCAAGCCTTGACCACTGACTTCCACCCTAAGGTTTTCCCAGATCACATAAGGAATAAAAAAAACCCTTCCTCACCTTGATCTGTAACTTAGCACTCCTCCCATTAAAATTTTCCACCTAGCTTGCACCCCTCCACCGCCACTTCCTCAGTCGTTCCCAGACAGATCTGGGTTTTCCCAAACTGTGTCAGGCTGAGTAGCAGGGCTTTAATCAGCCTTCCTCACCCTACGTGTCTGCCGTACCGGTCATCCATCCAGCTGACCAGCCACAGTTTGCTTTTGAACTTTCAGATGCTTTACCAGCCAGGTGCCAGACTTTGTATTATTTTGCTCTCATGTTTCCTTTGCTCCGTCTGTTTTAGCTCCTAAGCTCGGTCCGTTTGCTCAGTGGCACTGCCTGCAGCCATGCTGCTTTCCCATGACTCCCCTTACCCTGTCGTGTACTCTGCGGTTGGGGGAATTCACCGTTTCCCAGGGTGGCTGTTTTTGGAGCTCATCTGTGCGGCCATGTCATTAACACTGTCTGTATGTTATACATCATCTGGAACAAATTTATCCAATTTATCCAACGATTGTGTGGTGCCCCCAAATTTAGAGTGATTCATGCTTGTGCGTCTGCATGCTCTGAGCGACCTCACATCTTATTGCATTACTCTGACAGTGCACGTTTCTTAATGTCTCCGCACATTAAACTTGTGTGCATTGGTCCCTTTTCAACTTCAAGGAGCTCATTTAATGTCAGACTGTATGTAACCACTTCCCACCCAGTTCTCTGGGCTCCACCACAATTGACCAAGGTCATCTCTCAGTCACACGTGAACGTTCACATGCACTACTTCCAGCCCCTCTCGTGCACTTTTTTATTTGCTTTTTTTGTTTTGTTTTGTTTTGGGTTTTTTTGCAGGGGTGCTCTAAAATGGCTAGACATGTGCATTTAACCTGAAGTCAGAAGGGGAGAAAGCGAGTGTAAGAAATGCCAAGTCATATTTTCCGAAACCCACCCGCCCACACCCTGCACGCACGCACACACACACACACTGCCATACCGTGCAGACGCATATGACCACAGTTACAAACAGACTTTCTTTCCAGTGCGTGAACTCACATCTGTTTCCTGACAACAATAATAGCTACATATCTGGCGGGTAGAGGCCCAGCTTACAGGTGTCTCCAGTTTGACAGTAATGAGGAAATGACCTGATGCTTAACAAAAAGTGTTGAAAATATATATTTTTAAAAGTACTTTTGTTTGTAGAAGAAGATACATAGCAGATGAACTTGCTACAAGTGCAACTAAAATTGTTCAACTTCATCTACAAATTTGGTTGTCAAAAACTCAAAATTGTTCAGGTATAAATTACATAAAAACCATTTAAATAGTAATAATTTTATTCAAGTCTAAATACTTTTAATGTTTCTGTCTGAAAACTATTCATACCTCCTGAATAATCAGCCGTGGCGCAACTAATCCAGGCCATCTTTAATAACATTTGCTAGAGATGTTACACTTCAAAATACCTGGAATGTTGTTCATAATGTTTTATTCCATGTCAGAAATATGGAAAGAAAATTGTCTAGGAAGATCAGAAAAAGGATTGTTGCCTCGCACAAAGAAATTAAAGGATTCAAAAGAATAGCTGTATTTTGCTAAAGCTTAAAGTTAAAGGAAGAGTCGTTACACCACCTAAACCTGGAAGATGAGAAGCTATCAAGGGCTGCAGCCAGTTTCCTTAGGATTCAGGTGGTCAAAAAGCCTCCACTGGTTACAAAAGACATGCACCAAGCAGTGAGTTTTGGTTTGCAGAGTAAAGCACAAAACGAAATGTGCCAAGTCTGAACGTCAAGATCTGCACCGCAACTCACCGTTAACAACCAGAAAATTGAGCTACAATTTGTTCAAGACTATTAAAACAAGTCTGTGAAGTTTGAGGATTCTGTTGTGTGGAGCGATAAAACTGAACCTTCACTTCTCAGATCGATGGTATGTCTGGAGGAGGAAGAATGAAGCATGGAAAAGAACATCGTACCTACAGTGACGCATGGTGGTGGCTCAGTGATGCCCTGGGTGGGGACGCTTTGTTTCCATCCAGCTTTGGTTTTAGAAAATGTTCTAGCAGATAGTAGAGCATTTATGATTACATTTGACTTGTAGTTCATTAAGAATCTCTGAAGGGTTTTGAAACGTTTGCTGTCAGCGCACAAACCCAAGAATGTTAACAAACGCCTAGTTTGCCAATGCAGAGTGAGCTAAAATCCCTCAGGAATGCAGCCAGAAGCTGGTGTCTGGCTGCAGGTGTGCAGCACATCATAACAGCTAAAGGTTGGTGTAGTAAACACTAAAGATGCTAGTTGTGAAAGGTTTGACTAATTTTGAGATTATAGCTACAATAAAAAGTGGCTTTTTGTGCCAATTGGGTTGATTAAATTTATGCTGTTTTTTTTAATGCAAATCACTTCAAGGAAGCACAACTTTACGGATTCATCACTGTATTCATTATTTCCTAATCTTTTTCATTTGCACTTTTTAAAGCATTTTGAAGCATGCATGAGTTTGCATTTCCCTTGGAGCCTATTTTTGTCTCCACACCAGGTGTCAAACACCTCCTTCTCACACACGTGTGCATTGTTCAGACATCCTGTGGTGTTTACTGGTGCCGCACTGACGCTGCATTGACAATGTCTGTGGTTAGGAGGAGTGTAGATTCGCATTGAGGAAAACATGAGGGCTGCTAACCATATTAAGGTTAGCCTCAGGCAGGGGGGAGGGTTGTGTGCATTTTCACTCTCACATAAACTGACAGTCACCTGCAAACCACACTCATGCCTTACTCAGAGACCTTAAGTATATATGTTTATTGCATTGCACTTTAATCAGTAAATTATGTCTGCCTTACAAATGTATCCATATCTCTTGAACATTTTTCCCATTTCTTTATATGTTACAACCATGAACTTGAATGCATCTCTCTAGTATTTTGTATTATAGGCCAACATCTACCAGTGCATGATTGCGAAGTGGCAGAGTTTAAATTTTTGTCTATTTTTCTTTGCATAACAACTCAAGCTTGGTTAGAATGGATGGAGAATGTCTGTAGACAGAAATTTTTAAGCCTTTTCAAAGATTCCTGTTTGGATTTAAGTGATGACTTTGACTTGGCCATTTTATGCAGGGATGTTTAAAATAAATAAACTTGTATATAACCCATTCCGTCATTGGTTTGACTGTTTGTTTAGGCCTTGTGGCTGGAAGGTGAAGCTGCGCCTCCGTCTCATTTCTTTTGCATCCTCCAGTAGGTTTCCACCTTCCCTCACCCAGATAAAGGAAAACATCTCCACAGAAAGATTCTGCCTCCAAGTTTCTATCACAGAGATGCAGACTTCATCTGCAGGGGTAGTTTTTCAGAACAAACAGGTTCTGCATCTAGGTTAGAAAGTTCAATTTCAGGCTTGTATGACCTGAAAACCTTTTTTTTTGCCTTCTTCTGGCTACTTTTCTGACCAGATTTGTGGAGGGCATGACTAGAATAAAGGCATAGCACACTTATTTTTAGATTTTTAATTGCAAAAATTCTTAAGAGACATGCATCATTTTCCTCCTCCTTCTCAGTTGTGTGCCATCTTGAGTTTGTCTGTCACATAAAAAATCATTATATACCACAGAGAAATGTATGATTTTGGTGTGATAAAATATGAAAAAGCTCACGGGGTGTGAATACTTTCAAAAGGCATCATACAGTTATTGCCTCTGGTTACAAGTGTTGCAACATTTCACTGATATGGTAAAAAAAAAAAAAAAACAAGATTGCGCCTACTTTAACATGAAAAAAATATGAAGAAACCTTCGAATACCACAAACATTTAAGAATGAATATAAAACCTGTTGATCAATATCTAAAATGTAACACAACTACAAGGATTACAGGAACAAAAGGGAGCATCGGTTGTTTCTGCAGAGTCACAATCTGTGTGTGTGAAGGTGAGCAGCAATAGACGAGCGCTGAGATAAAAGCAGATAAATTCTGCACATTCACATAAACCACACACTTCCTCTACAGTAACTGTGCAAACACCTACACGTCTGTATCGTTTCACGCCAGAGCGAACGCCTTCAGTCGTTCAAATGCATCGCGTTGTTGCGTTGCAGTGCTTGACAAAAGAGACGCGTGGATGCAAGATAAAGAAACAGACTTGACAGAAATGATTTACTTGATCAAACGAGTGTAAAGTACAGCACATCTCAGACTTTGCAATGTCTTTTTTGCAGGAATAAACTAAGAGAAACCGATTGCTGTATCAAAATGGAGATGTCATTTAAAATTAAGTAGCACCGACGCACATGATAAATAAATACTTTCATTAATATCGCATAATTCAAGGGTTAACAAATAAGCATGTGCCGTTATTCTAATTGCTTTGACTGTCAATCACAAGTCTTTGTAGAACACCTTAGTGAGAGGGTACCCCATAAAACCTCTCTCTGGGGTCTCATTCTTCATCTCATCGTCATCTTCTTCATCAGTCGCCTCACCCAGCTGCTGATAGCCCACTTTCCTGAAGAAGGCTTCGCCTACTTTGGACGGGTAGGGGATGTGTGCGTACACCCTACGTGCGCCGCTCTCCCTCTCCTTCAGCTCCAGAGTCTGGACCAGAAGACGACCCAGACCCTCCCTGCGGTACCAGCAGCCCGTCACAAGCCTGCAGATCCTCCTCACGCTCGGACGCGTCTCGCTCTCACGGAAGACGCAGCCCACGATATCCCCTTCGCAGTCTGCCACCCACACTTGACCTGCTGCTTGCTCTCTCTCTGCACTGATCTTCTCTGATGACGTTTCCTTGTCTTTGTCTTTAGATCCAATTCTGCGCCGTTGCTGAAAAAAAAAAGAGATTTTACATGCGTGCGACGTTCAGATGCAAATGCTAATGACCAGATAGCACCGTATTTTAGAGACAGAAGTCCTTGAAAAACCTAAAAGCATGAAACACAAATCAAGTCTCTGTGTTGTTTATCAAAGTGGATGATCTTTCATATAATAATGATGACATAGCATCCGTTACCCCACCATCTTGAAGCCCTTAAACGGAGAAGAGACTGTTTTCTTTTCAATAGGGGCATGTTGAACGGATGTGTGGCCGCTTATCGGTTACACAGCAAAAATATGTAGTGAACACTTCTTCTACAAAGAGAGTGTACACAGGAAATGTGCGTAAGATTCATTGATTTGTCCTCACTCCCCCAAAAGCAGTTTTTCTGCTTCAAATACTTCTTGCCTCAGGATTTTGAAACAAATGGAGTCTTGGATTAAGGGAAATAATAACCCAAACCTGAGGAAGGAGGACACAAAACAGACAGTTCAAGATGGGAGTTAGCAGACAGACCACCAAGACAACCATAGCTGTTTTTTTGTGCACATACAGGAATTTTCAGGTAAGTAAATGTGTTTTTTTGCAGCTGTGTTGTGTTTTAATAGATCCTATGTCAGCACAAAAGATTTATTTTTCCATAGCGAATGAGCTACCGTACATAAAAGAGTGATACTTCATCTTTCATTCAGTTGTCAATGTGCATCATAATCTTGAAGGGACATTCTAGGGACAACTTACTTGTTGTAGGGAAAACTAACTGTGAATGGACGTACAGAGTGACAGATGATGTCCTCAGAATAAACCGTTGACACCTACATTACTGTGGTGCAACATCCATCAGTAAAACAAACTGTGTGTATTAAAGTGAGACTTGCACGACTATTTGCTTGGCTGGCTAATAAAACGTAGGCTATTTTGCTGTTGTGTGTGGGTAATACAGAAATAATTTTAATGTTTTAAATGACAACTTTTGCCATAAGTAGCCTTTTATCACACCGGTTTTTATTAATAGACTTTTAAATGCCTTGTTAGAGGGCCAGTTTGTAGGATCTCTGAGCTATTGTTACCTGAAAACATTTGTCCTTACTTCATCATCCTTACATCATAATAAAAATCTTCATTTTATAAACTGAAGTTGGAGCTTTTAGACTATGCAATATTTTTTTTCTAGGGTGGCCTATTTGTCATGTGTGAATTTCATCACTCTTTGGAAACTTTCAGCACCATTCTCGACTACGTTGTCTATCATGTTATTTCTTGTCTCTCAGTGTTGATCATGGTAATTAATAACATGAGCTACATGTCTGAACACAATTGAAAATCTTTAAAAAAATAAATAAATATATATACATACACAACTTATTTTCGGCAGCAATCACCTTTTTTGTTCCTGGTGTTTTCCCGCTCATCCTGCAGTAGGGATTCTGTAGCGTCTCATCCTGTTGGCCTCTGTAGCTACTGCCAACGTAGTCCCAGTAGGGGCGACTGCTGCCCAGGACCCCCGTTGACCGTGGCATAGTGATCTTGAGAAAAACAATCAGCAGGAACACAGGAATGGCGAGGGCCAGGATGAAGGAGTGAACAAGGCAGCGCAGGATCGAGGAGAAAACAGCCAGGACGAAAAGGCAGAGTGGACGTGTGAGGATGTGTAAGATGAGACGGTTCTCAGTGCCCTCGCAGCCTTCCTGGTAGGAAAAAGATTCAAACTGAAAGAGCATACAAAAAACATGTAGATAGCTTTTAAACTAAAGGAACTCAGCTAACCTTAACAAGGGCTTTCACTACTTCAATGTCGTCCTCCTTCATTCTCCTCATTACCACCTGGTCCAACTCCAGCCTCACCATGTCCAGTGTTTGTGCTTTGACAGGAGGCCCTTGGCACCACTGACTCTACCTGTGGCGTGGTGTGAAGCCCAGCATCCACAACATGTAAACAGACAGCCTGCAACACATTTTAGAGAGGAATGAATGATTAAAAAGCACACACTTGAAAAGACTGAACTTATGCTAGGACATGCATTCAAATCCCAGTTCAGCCTATGACTGACAGGCTGGTTAACATAAATATATATATATGTTTAATTTTAAATGATTTAATGTATTTTTGCGTTTTTGTGCGACATGAACAGTTATAGCATTGTAACCAAGATAGCCTCAAATAAATGAGCCAGCAGAGGATTATTATGGATTAATTTATGTCGTACCATTATTGTGTATTTTGCTTCCCTTCGCTTTAGCTTCCCACAGCTACCATCAGAGCTACATGATCTGGTTCAACCCCATATATGGTCATTCCGTAACACCACATCAGCTCTGTACCCACCACGGCTCCGCTTACCTTCTGCACGCTGCGGCTCAAATCCAGCTCAGATGCCGTAAATAAACAACTTATGAGCTTCTGTTTGTAAGCAGTTCGTGCGAATCTTAATGAATGATCACAATGCCTCTGCGTACGAAAAGAGCGCATTTCTGAATCCAACCTATTTCTGTTTTACGGTCCATTTTCGAGTGGCGTCTGGGTCTATTTACGCCATTTGCGTACGTAGGACCCGCATTGCGCAGACGCTACCGGAATACCCAACTGCGTAGACAACGTTACCTGTTACACTTAAATATTTAATGAAGATGAATGAAAATGCGTATTACGAGCCCAATTTATGTTTTTAAAAAATTGACTTACATTTTTATGACCATATGGAACTGAAAGTTTACTAACACTGCAGATTTTAATATACTAACTAAGTGTATTAATAATAATAATAATAAAATCCTTGTCATGCAGATTTATGGCTGGCTACTTGTTGCCCTCTACCTGTTGCTGCACACTCCCTGTCAGCCGGCTGAAAGAATGTTTTCCTCACTTACACGAAAGATACATTTTTTAGTTTAAAAATATTTCCTGTAAAAATAGAGATATCAATCGATTAATTTGATTTTGTATGACTTACAGCTCATTAAAAAGTTTCTCAGACATAAATATTATGTGCCACACAATAATGGGAAGCCTGCTGACTTGACAGTCACTGACAAATTCTCACAAGGAGGGTAAGTCACATGAGGCCACTGCTCAAGAAGTGGGCTGTATCCAAACATTTTAATGGAAAGTTGAGTGGAGGGAAAAATTGTGGCAGCAAAAAGTCAAATTACGGTTCAGACTGCAGCTTCAAGTCACCACTGATAAACATATCCAGGTTCTGGGCCAGAGCGGTTACATTACTTGTGTCATTCCTTAAACCCCACTCCCAAATCAGACATTCAGAAGCTTCTAACCTGAGTAGCTAAGGAGGACTCAACTGCTGTTGAGTAATTTTAGATGAAAGTAAATTTTTTAAATCACGTCTGAAAATCAAAGTTCCAGAGTCTGGAGGAAGAGTGTCATACTTTCTAGCAGCTGATATCCTAATATTAAAAAAAAAAAAAAAAAAAAAAAAGGTTTTATTTATATTCTAATTTTCTGAAAATTTAATTTTTATTAGCTGTAAGCAATAATAAGAATCAAAATTAACAGAAATTAATATAACACCATGTAGTAAATGTGTATTTTTCAAATCTAGCAACGTTTTATTGAACATTTTGAAAAATGTAACCATGGAAATCTCTGCAACTTGATCTTGCTTTTTTTTTTTCTTTTTTTTTTTAACTTCTTTAATAGTTCACATGTCCACATTAAGAGGTTTGCATTTATTAAAAAAAATGTTTGGGTACATTTGTATAAGCAGAGAACAAGACATACAATAAGAAGTAGTAGAAGCTTTTCAAAATTGCATTCTTTTACCTTTTTGCTTGAGCGAACAATATAAAACGTCATGTTATCATGATCATCCAGCACAGCAGCATCCCAACATGTTCATATGTTTGGTTTGTTGAGCTGTTTCAAATTATAGGGGTGGTACAATATGATCTTTGGCTGTACTATTCACTTTTCTTATTGTAAATTACAGTTAAATTTCATGGAAAAATATTTATTTGAAAAAAGCTTGTCAGTAGAAAAAAAAAATAAGGGATTACTAAATATATTTGTATTGAGGAAATAGATTGTGATCCTGATTTAATCGTACTGTAACTGCAGTCGGAACTAAATAAAAAAAATGTCATTTAATTATTTTCAGGTTTTACATCAAATGGAAAAGAATGTTGCATTCAAAAGCCAGTGGGAATTTAGAATTTCTGAGTTGTAATAAAATAAAATCCCAAAACTCTAGCGATGCCGTCTATTTTTCATTCCTCTCCTCCACAATTCATTTCGACATTCACAGTCAGCACAATGGCCTTCTTCTGTTGCTCAATAACCCAAACAGTAAAATATATTAACAGATTTATTATTAATTACTTACTACTTGCTATCAACACTGTAAAGAAAGTGTCCCCTATACAACACTTAACAAAAATTATACTTACTTCATCAAACTGCCTGTGACAGTATAATTTAACTAATGTGTTTATGAATAATACAAAGTCCATGTTTTAGCCTATTTGAATGTATAACATTTCTAGAAAGTGGCACCATGGCGTTACAACACAACACAACACTCCTCTAACTGCATGTTCGCTCTCAGTTCCAGGAGAACTCAAATGACTAAAGTGCTACCAAACATCTCACAAAGCGAGTCATTCCCCTTCCCACTAACCCGGTTCTCACTCGGAGAACTTCAGCTCCTCAGAGTTTGATATAGTGCTGTTTTTTCTCGAGTCTTCGGCTGATGTTTCTGCCGAGCCGTGTTCTTTTGCTGACTTTTCCGTTGCTGCGCCCTCACGTTTCACATGGCTGTTTGGTGAGATCTCCTCCTCCTGCTCCTCACCTCTCAGCTGGCTGGTGCTGACCTCGATTATAACTATTTCGTCTCCGTGTTCCAGCTGGAAGATGCTTTTCACGCCTCCCTCGTCCTCCGCCATGGCGTCGGCTTCCGTGTTGCAGCCCGCCCCGTCTCCTCCAATCATTTCCCCCTCGCCTTCAATCAGCGCTATCATCTGCACGCCCCGCTCGCCCTCCGGCTCCATCTGGTCAAACACCACCTCCTGTCCGCTGATGGGGACGAATGCTTGGGTGGGTGCACAGGACAGCTCAACGCTGCTGTCTTGTACTTGACCAAACGTAGAACTTGATGGCGAACTCTGCTGAGCTTCGGTGTGGAAATGAAGGACGTACGACTCCCCCTGGCTTTCCTCCCCAACTGTCTGACTCCCACTCTGCTTTCCCTCACCCCATTCATGAAGAAGTGACATCACCCCCTCTTTACTCCCTCCCTTTTCCTCTTCATCTTGTCCGCCTGACTCAAACTGTAACACAATGGACTTGCTATCTCCAACGATTCCTACCTGATCTGCCTCCCCCGACGGATTCCCTTCAAACTGCAACACGTAAGGGTCTCCACCTTCCTCAATGTTCACTCCCTGTTCCTGTTGCTCCGCGTTTTCGAAGCACAAAACAAACTGTTTCTCTGCTACGGTTCCCTCTTTCCTAGTTTGTTCCAAAGACGAATGAGGTGTATCCTCTGGTGTAACAGGAAGTGATCCTGTGGTTTCTGCAATGGCCTCTTTGGAGGCAACACCTATGGAGGTTATACGCTTTTGGCAGGACAGATCTGAGTGTGTGTTAGTGTTATTAACAGTAATCATCTTAGTGTTGCTTACTGTGTTACAGTTTGCCACTGGGACAGCGCCACCTGCAGTCGGAGCGGTTTTCTGCAGAGCGGCTTTAGGTTTGCGGCCGCGCCGGCCTCGTACCGTCCGTGTGCTCTTCCCCAAAATGGGCTTGGTCAGCAGGGCCGAGAGGCCGTGGTTCGCCGTGGCAACCGGGGCTTGCGCAGTGTTGGTAATGATGATCTTGGAATGCTGTTGCTGGGATACGATTGGAAAACGGGCTATCTGGGTCTGTGATTGGTTCAGGACGGGCTGGAATGCTTGTATGGTCTGAAGAATGGGAAGGGACTGAGGATCTGGAGCTGGTGGGGGGTTGTTCGCCGTGGGGACCAGAATCAACCTGGACTGGCTGCCATTTGTGGAGGGACACTGAAGGAGGAGAAAGTTTTGTGACTGGGATGGAGGAGGTGGTGGTGGGGGAGGAGCAGGAGCAGGTGGTGACAGGGGGATGAGCTGCAGACCGTTCACCGTCTGAATCATGAAGTAGTTCTGGGATGTGTTAGGGGGAATATTGAGTGCTGGCTGGGACACGATCAGGCTGCCGTTGTTTCCCGTGGTTTCCAGGGTGATGGGATTGAGTAGGGTTGTGGTGGTTGTGACTCCACCCACGCTGGCCTTCACAGCCACGCCGTCCTTACCGCCGCCGCCAGGGCCAGGGAGGGAAACACCGTTCCCGTGGGTCCGGATGTGTCGCTGCAAATAGGAGTGCATGACAAACCCCTTGGTGCAGAACGGGCATTTGTAGTCTTTGCTTGTAGAGTGTGTGCGAAGATGGAGCTGAAGATTGGAGGAGTGTGTAAAGCTTTTGCTGCAATGTGTGCACTGGAATGGTCTCTCGCCAGAGTGCGTTCTTTCATGCTGCTCCCACAGGAGTACGAGGGAAATCAAAGAAATGAGGATCAGTGACGACATTTGGCTTCAATAACTGAGAACCTACAGCGCTTCTCAGAACTTGCACATTTTGTCATGTTACAACCACAGACATTAACATAATTTATTGAGGTTTTATTTATCATACCGACACAAAGAAGTGAATAATGTTGAAGTGGAACAAATAGGACATGTAGATGTCAAAGTTTTCCACAGATAAAAATCTGAAAAGTGTGCAAAAAATTTAGTTAGGCATTTTTACCCTGATACCCCAAAATAAAATCCAGTGCAATTATCTTCACAAATCGCCCAATTAATAAATAACCGGTCAAAAGTAGTCTGAAGGGATGGCACTTAAAATATAGCAGCCCAAAAAATTCCTCATTCAACCGGTTTTATGTTGTTAGATGAGTCCCAAATGTAACTTTCTGGCCAACCTGCAACTTGATTTTTGAGGCAAAAAACTAGCACTAAACATACAACAATAATACAAGGTAGTGCCAGCACCATGCTGTGGGGATGCTCTGATCTGGTTAGGGTCGATTTGAAAATGGATGGACTTGAAAGTTGAAGTTTACAGAATGTGTCAGTCATATCTGACTGAGTTAGAGCTGTTTTGTGGAGTAGAAAGGGTAAAGATGTCAGTTTCTAAATGAGTAAAGCTGGTAGAAACACACTCCAAACGTAAATAATTTTGAAACCAGTTTACCTGTTTTCTTCTACTTAACAACTACACTGTGTGCACAAATGATTTTTAAGGATTCATTTTAGTACTTAACAACCACAGAACTCTCAGTCAATCCTAGAGTTCGACTCAGATCTGAATATTTAGAAAAGTATGTTTAGTCGATAATTGTCCACAATAATTATGCAATTAAATGAAAAAACAATAAAAAAATTATTTAACCTGAGGAATAGAAGCAATTAAAAAACCAAACAGACAAAAAAACTGTCTTTAAATATATCTTACCCAGAACGTAAGTAGAATAGTTTTAGCTTCACCTGATTCAAATTCTGTTAAAAAAAAAGTCTCTTATTGAGCACCTTTTGATGTCCAATTAACCCCGTCTTTTGATGCATTTCTTATAACGCATAAAAAAGGCTTAAGTGGTTAAATGAAAAACCTAAACAACAGGGTCATTTTTTTTAATCCAATTCATTGTCAGAATAATCTACAGAATAAACGATTACAAAAGTAATCGCTATGAACGACTTGATTTAAGCCAGAGCTTCCTTCAGAACACAAGTATACACAATAATTGTGTATAATTCATTAAAATCCAATCAGCATCCAAGTTTGTAGAGTGTGGAGTTGAAAAAGAAGCACAAACACTTAAGATGCTCACTGACCTAATAACTGTCAGTAGCTCTGTGTATCTGCCAATTTGTGTTGGTCTGTTACATAAAATTTCCAAAATTACATTGAAGTTTGGGGTTGTAACATGGTAAAATGTGAAAAGCTTCAATGCCTTTGCATGGCCTGGCTGAACTGACCTGTTTGAGATTAGACGTCTGGGAGAAAGACTTGGAGCAGATGGAGCAGGTATGAGGTCGAAGCCCAGAGTGCATCTGACTGTGCCTTCGCAGGCAGCTGGTGTTCTTGAACGACTTGCCGCACTCTTTGCAGACGTATGGTCTCTCCCCGGTGTGCTGTCGCAGGTGGTACTGGTAATGGGAGCTCCATTTGAAGGTGAGAGGGCAGTGGGGGCACTGGAACGCCCGAACTCCTGTGTGCACCTGGGAATGAAAAAATACAGAATAGGTTTGGGATATTTGAACTTCTGTGCTATTAAAAATTAGATTCAGTGTCAGATATGGTCTAGTTTACACATGTATCTGATCAGAAACAAACCATTTGATTTGTCAGACATTTTGATATACCAGTAGACAATTGGCGAGTGGTTGGAGAGATTTGTTTTTGTCCTTTTAAACTTGATGGTTTTCTTCTTTTTAATTGTCAGATATTTAAATTTTTATCTCGTTAGTTAGCTTTAGTGGACAAAAATGTGACTTCAGTTATATTCTATGAACTTTTTTCTGGCTGAACTACCAAAGCCCACACCAGTCTGTGTGAATGCTGGGATAATGGGATCTTTGAATTAACACAATAAAGGCTGATAAATAAAACTGACTGGACAATAAAGGTGATTTTGCTTTTTCCTGGAACACAAATTGATTCATCGTAAAGGGATATGGTCCCTATACATCTGGTGTTGCACAAAATTAAGATTAACTCCTACAAAAGTTTTTTTTAAGCAAATTTAAATTGGTCCTCTTTAAAAAAAAAACCATTTAGAGCAATTCTCAACATAGGCACTTGTTAAAAGGAAAGCAAAACCAACAATTAGCATGTAAAGCCTGGTACTGACAAAATTATTACTGTTTCTGAGTTATAATGCTGCATAATTAAAAAACTAGGACTGTTAGGATTACGCCTCACAGTAAAAATAGTTTATTCCACATAGAACAAGGAAAAATGTCAGAACTTTTAATTTGAGAATTAAACTGTTTATCTTGAATGAAATGCTCCAAATCTTTGCAAAATTAAGAAAGGAAAAGTAGTTTATATCCTAATGACAAACAGGAGGAATTAAATAAAAAAATAATTGCTTAAATCATTCTTCTGTAGAAATCCTATGGAAAATACAGAAAATACCAGAACTAGTCTTTTTGTCGATATATTTAAATATATTTTTATATACTTGATTATTTTTTGCCAGAGTTTTGAAGAGCCACTGAGGAGCTGCAGGTTGCAAACCCCTGGTTTAGTGGAAGCCTTACTCGTTGATGGATCGAGAGCAGAGACGACCTCTTGAAACTTTTTCCGCACTCAGTGCAGCGATACGGCCTTTCGCCAGTGTGATCCCGCATGTGGTACTTCAGGCCCGAGGAACCCTTAAAGGCTTTTCCACACTCCAAACAGCGGTACGGCCTCTCTGTACAAAAGTAAAAACAGAAAAGGTGTTCAGGGTCACTGAGTTCAAAAAATGAATTACAACCAGTTTGAAAGAGTGAGGAAACTAAGGCAATTTTACTGCAGGGTTAGTTAATCTCAATATTGACACAGTCAACAGCTTCTATGGAAACACTTAACTTATTGCAGCTGAAGCTAATGTATTACAGCCACCAATTCAGAAGTAATCTCAAGATCCGATCTAGAAAATGAGATCTCTCAGAAACTATGAAATACCAACCAGACTGTGGACAGATCACATATAGTCATTATTTCAGTACAGTTTGGTCTTATTCTCCAAGATCGGAGACTAGAGATGGGACAGATAGTGGTTTCAGGTGTACCAATGTTTGAAGTGGTTGTTTTTAAAACTGCTCCATTTTTCTATTATGTTGTAGAAAGCGCCCTTGTACAACACTTGTACATGTTAGGGAATGTATTTACCTCCAGCAGGAGTGTTCTTGCTGGATCCGGCCTTTTTTGGGGCTTTAGTTGGTTTGGACGGGTGCTCCTCTTGCTCCTCGCCGACAGCGATGATGTCGACATGGATCTCCTTCTGGCCCTCCTGCTGCTTGTCGACTTGGCTGGGGGAGGAGGGAAGGGGCAGAGACAGGGAAAGGGACGGCGGACACACTATCTCGGCCTCCGCTTCGGCCAGCAGGCGCTGCTCCGGGGTGTGGGAGTGCTGGTGGGTGAGGAGTGACGAGAGCAGAGGGAAAGAGCGGTCACAGGCGGAGCAGCTGAACTGGGAGCGTGACTGCGATGAAAGAGAGTGCATCTGGGGGAACAAGAGTGAAACGCAGCAGATAAAGTTTATTTCAAGACAGATAAATGTTAGTGTTGGGCTCCGACCAACTGCTTCACAGCAACGGCTTCAACCGTCATTCTCACCAGTGACACATGTCTATTGAGGCCTGCGCTGGTCTTGAAGGTCTTAGTGCAGTAGCCACATGACAGCCCTGCCCATGTGGTTCTGGCCTCCGGCTGCACGGCCTCGGCGCTCTGAGTCACCTCGGTGAAGCTCTGCAGCAGGTCAAACTGGGCCTGGGTGGCGCCCACATTCTGAGGATAGACCAAAGGAAATTACACAAAGCAACGCATATCAAAACACACATCCTCAACCCAAACTCAACAACTGAAGTTTTATGAACCTTACGTAATAGCAGTTTAGTGTATGGTATTTAAAACTGATTACAAATAAAAATCTGAAAAGTGTGGCATGCTTCTGTATTCACTTAATCAGCAAAGAAAAAATAAATCTCAACTGAGCACTAGTTTTTTTTAAAATAGTGACTGGTAAATCTGAAGGCAATCTTTCATTTTGACAGATTACAACTCACAACCGTGACCACATGGTGCAGACATTTTCAAATGTATGCACACTGTACATTGCGAAAGTGACGACATCAATAAATAAAAAATCTTTACACCTGGGTATCCTCTCTGACCTGGACTCTGGACTAAACACGTATCGCAACCTGGGAGCTAACAGCACATTGAAGCATTATGAACATGACGCTTTGTCTGGTGCAGGAGCCGACCAGACGCTCCTGCACCAGACGGGATTTCCTCCCGCTGCCCCGGGTTCAGAGTCTTGCCAACTTCTGATCACTTCAAATGGAAAAATGTTCCCTTATTTCCAAACTCTGCTTAAGTGGCGCTTATAATTCCAGTTTATACTTTGGCAACAGAGATCGGATTCGGCCTGCAGATCAAAACACTCAAACATTTGATTATGCACAAGTGGCACACATTTCATGACTGTTTTAATCATTTAAGTGCAATCGTTTCACTTCGTTGTTAATGTGAAGCAGTCAGTGGCTTTTGTAATGGTGGAGAAAAAGTTTCATGCATTTATCTGCTTGGTATTTGTTCAACATTAACTGAATATATCATTGCAATTTCAGAATTTCTGGATAAAATAGATTATAAGGAGACTTTTGGATCCTGTCAATCAAAATGACACATCTAGAAAGTGATCTTATTTCTGTGCCATTGGACCAAAATTCCTTTTTGACCTTTGTGCAAAGTGATCTGTGTGGAGCCAAAACTAAAACAGCAAACTAAAACTATAAAGCATATTTTTATGAGCTTTTTTGTAAAATAAAACTGAGAACCATGTACCATTTTGTCTGAACTACTTTGTTTCAGTCTATAAAATCCTGATGTAATGTAATGGATTCATGTATATGAAGATGTTGTCTACTTCAGTATCTCAATGTGCCTTGTAGAATGGAAGAAGTTCTTTCACTTACAGCATTACTGCCATCTACACCCTCTGCTAAATCAAGGAGCACCTCGGTTGTATGTCCGCTTTCGGCCACAGTGGTGGTCTCCACCACTTCTTCAAAGTCAGCCAGCAGGTGTCCGGCTCCCACCAGTCCATCTCCAACCTCCATCCCTGTTCCATGCCCCTCTTCGCCACTGGCATCGTGTTCGCCACTAGCCATGTGGATGGCCTGGTGCTGCTCCAGCTCCGTCCTTGTGCCAAACGTGTGGTTGCAGCTGCCGCAGCTGTACAGCAGCATGCTGGCCCCGGTGTCGGTGCTCAGGTGGACCTCTGTCCCAATGGCCCTGGATGTGCACACGTCCTCCCTGGAAGGAGCGAGGGTCATATGGGGGAGAAGGCTTGTGTTCTGACCAGAGGAAGTGGTTGACAGGAACACTTCTTCCATCCCCACGCCAACTCCGTCGGTTCCTTCCTGGCTCACAAATCCCACCATATCTGTCAACATGGTTGATGTCACTTCCTCTGTCCCAACCACCACCTCCACTACCTCATTCCCCTTCTGCCCGTCTTCTCCCCGCTTCCCCTGCTTGACTCCTGCATTGGGGTTGGAGTGAGAGTTCTTGTGCAAAGCCAGGTTTGATGAATGCGTGAAGCTTCGACCGCACTCGCTGCAGACATATGGCCTCTCGCCTGTGTGTATCCTCATGTGCTGCCGCAGGTTTGTGGACTGAGTGAAAGACTTGTTACACACCGAGCATGTGTATGGCTTGAGGCCAAGATGGACGTTCTTGTGCCGCCGCAGACTGCTTGAGTTTTTAAACGCTTTGGAACAAGAGTCACACGGGTACGGGCATTCCCCTGTGTGCTGCCGCAGATGATACTGGTAGTGAGAACTCCATTTGAAAGTTAGGGGGCAATACGGGCACAAGAAGGCCCGGACTCCAGTGTGAATACTCCGATGAACCTGTGAGTAGACATACAGACATTGTGAAAGTTTGCACTCATTATCCCTCCTTAAGAGCCTTGATTTAAAACAATTTGTCACCTGGAGAAGAGAAGAGCGTTTGAAGGCTTTGCCACAGTCTTCACATTTATAAGGTTTCTCTCCTGAGTGAGACCTGGAAAATAAGAGCAGTTGTTTAGGACAACAGTATAGATAATCATAAACATCAATTAAAATCATGGAAGACAAAAAAAACATAACTTTCTCATTATTATTTACTACTACAAAGAATAGTAGATAAGTAAAAAATAAACATAGAAATCTGAAAAGTGTACCGTGCATTTGTATTGCGTTTCTTTTACTCCATCACTAAATGAAATGCAGTGTGATCAACTACTACCACATAGCAACATGTGGACAAAAAGTGTTCCAGTCAGATCAAAATGTAAAAGGCTACAAGTGGCAGCAAACTGATCCTGAACACAATATGTAAGAAGTTAAACATGGTGGTGGTAGTATCATGATGAGGGGAAACTTTTCCTCAGCAGAGACAGGGACGAATAAATACAGGAATATCAAGGAAGAAAACCTGTAAGACGCTGCAAGAGACTTGATACTGAGAGGTTTGCTCAGAGTGAACCTCTCAGTATCGAATGGCTTACACGAAAGCATTTTTTGTTAGAATGGCCCAATTAAAGTCCAAACCTAAAGTCAATTGAAAATCTGTGGTACGACTTCAAACATTTTAGTTCACAGATGCTCACTGTCTAGTCTAAGCTGACAAGACATGAAATTAAATCACAAAGAAAGGGAGAATTTTTAGCTTCTAGATGTACGAAGCAGGCAGAGACATCTTAAAAGAGAGTGGTTCAATGAAGTATTGACGCAGGAGGGCTGAACACAAATGCACTCCACACTTTCCAGATTCCTTTCAGGGTTATGTTTCATTTTGCTAATCCATCACATAAAATCTCAATTTTATGTGATTTTATGTTTACTACTGCAAACTGATGTTTGCAGTAGTAATAAGTTGTGAAAGGCGTATAAATACTTTTTCAAACATACTATAAATGGTGGCGAAATGTGGAAGTTAACAAGACATGCATGAACAATGTGCTTTAAATCACTGTAACAGTCTTTTAGTGTCTTCATAGAGAAGTTTTAACACGGGTACCGCTGGTGGTAGAGCAGAGCAGAGGAGCCCTTGAAGGCCTTGGGGCAGAGGTTGCAGCGGTAGGGTCTCTCATTGTTATGGCTGCGCTGATGGTGGGTCAGCCTGGATGACCACCTGAAGCTCTTCCCACAGTCCAGACACTGAAAAGGATGCTCTGACTGCTCAGCCTGCTGAGCTGAAGCTGACTCTGATACGGACGACGTGACAACGTCCAGGACCACCTCCTCTCCACCTTCCACTACCCCCTTGTCTCCATCCACTAGCTGCCCTCCCTCCCTGTCTTCTGCCCCATCCTCTCCTGATCCCAGCAGGGATGGGAAGGCGGAGAGGGAAGGTGCGGACTGGGGTGGTAGGAGTTCTGCTTGGACAACTAAGGCAACAGAGTTGGCCATTAGCAGGTCAAACTGGTGATATATAGATGATGGTGAAAATTGGAAGTAGGTGGGAATCAATTTGGGTACAGGATCATGGCTCCATTGTCATTTTTTAAGTTCTATTTTAACAACAGGAAGCTGTCGTTGTCATGGAAACCTGTTTCTCTGGGACAGGTGCTCTGTGATGTCACTCAGTAGCTCCGGGTTTAAATTGTTCAGCTCCCAGCCACTCCTCCCTTCTGTGGCCGGAGATGTTCCTCCCTCCTCCGGCCGTCAGCTCCGTGTCCGTCCCTGCTGTTCGGCTCCTTTCACGCCAGCTTTAGATGAACAAAACCACACTATTTGGTTACAAAAGGAAACAAGCAAACACCTGTCAGAGCTGCTGGTCAGCACACACATACAGAAATCATTTTACCAGTATCACAACAGCAGTGAGTGGCCTGCTTTTTAAGCTAATCAGGCTCTCCGTAAAGAAAAAAAATATATAAGGTGCTGCTTTCTACGGACAGCAGCACGGACTAAATCGGCACTTACCGCGCCGCTTTAACTCATCTTGCAGCTAAAATGTAGATGTTATGGCTATAAACTGGGAACTGCAGTGCTAATCCACACAACCTTAACAATAAACACAGCGCAAACTAACAGCAATCCTCCACCCGACGCCGCCTTCCAACAAGGCCCACCGTGATTGGCTCCCTCGCTGAAAAGATGAGCGATTACCATTGGCCAGGAGATCGAACATAAAATATTATCAATGTTTGGCATCACCGAAATTATTCAGACCACCCGAAATTTTGCGGAAAACTCATTTCAAATACGTATATGTTTTGCGTATGATATGTCAACAAATATTCAGAAAGTTTTGCTTGTCCACAACCCATACGTTTACTTACCTTCGCCGCGGAGACTTCTGGGTAATGTAGTTCGGCTCAAATTCATTTGATAGTCATTCGGTCTTATTCAACCTGTGGAGGTTTGTATCAAATTATTCAGCAGAATTTAGAAATAATGTATGAAAATATGACACAGATATATACAGATGCATCAAAAGAGGAAAATGGTAAAACAGGAGTAGCAGTTTATATTCTGAAACAAAAAGTTTTTATAAAAAGAACAACAGATAATTTGTCAATTTTTTCAGCAGAGATGTTGGCAATTATTTTGGCATTGCAATGGGTGCTGGAGGTGAAGCCTAGTAAGGTAGTTATCTGTTCAGATTCAATGTCTTGCTTAACCAGTATTATAAGTGGAAAATCTGAAAGCCGTCAAGATCTTTTAGATGAAGTTAGTTATTTGATATGTGGTTTAAAGCAACAAAAAATAAGTTTTCAATTCACATGGGTTCCAGCACATAAAGGAATTTCTAGCTAATGGCTAAAGAAGCAGTTAAGGCAAGAGAAATTGAATATGACGTTCCACTAAGTAGAGCAGAAATAAAAGTAATTATTAAAGATAAAATAAATAATATATGGCAGGAGAAATGGAATTCAGAAGAAAGAGGAAGGCATTTACATAAAATACAGAAGGAGGTAATCATGAGAAATAATAGTATATTGAATAGGAGAGAGGAAATATGGGTTAACAGGTTGAGTATTGGGCATACTAGTTTAAATAGTGGTTTAAAAATAATAGGGAAACATCCATCAGGTGATTGTTTTTATTGCAGGGAAACAGAAGGAGTAGAACATGTGTTGATTTATTGTAGAAAATATATAAAAGAGAGGAAAGATTTGGAAAGGGTAATGGGGAGTTCAGTAACTATGGCTAATTTTTTAGGGACGCATCAATCACATAATTCAAGCATTTATTAAATATTTAAAAGATAGAAAATTAGCTGAGAGGATTTAGTATGTATGCGTGTGTGAGTGTATAAGTATGTATATAATTTAGTTATTTTAAGATTTGAAGATATATAGGAAAAATGAATTTCTGAATTACATCTCCATCCAGTTGATGGCGGTAATACACAAAGATTGTAAACTGCCAGAAAACTCTAAAGAAGAAGAAGAAGAAGAAGAAGAAGACCTTATTCAAATGTGGTTAGCTTCAGTTCAACTCAAATGCTAAACAGTGCATTTTTTCATATATAGCAAATCAAAAATCAAATTTTATTTGTATGGCACATTTCAACAAGTGCTTTACATCATGAAAACACAAAAGTCAACAACTGAAACATTACATCTTTCCAAGTGCATCATTTACACATCAAAATGTTGGTTAGTGTTTCATTAATTGTGATACAAAAGAAACTCTAAGCAGGTGTGTCTGTGTGCAGGCGTGCCATGCATGTGTGTGTGTGCGTGTACACCCCCACATGCAACGTCTTCACTTTTCCACATTTTGTTATTTTACAACCTTATTCCAAATTGTTTTAAATTAATGTTTTATTAAATTTAAAGTAGAAAAAGTGCTCTTGACCTCAGACTGGGGTGATGGCTTAATTTTCAGCAGGACAACAACCCAAAAGACATGGTTTAGGATCTCAGAGGAGTGGCTGCAGAACGACTCTGTGAATATCGAGTGGTCAAGCTAGAGTCCAGATTTGAGTCCTACTGTCCATTTTCCATTGCATATAAATATAATTTTAGAAATACATTTTTTTGTTATATGTTGTGTCATGTTTTGTTGTGTCAAAGCAGGCCATGCAAACCAAAGATGTAGTCAAAGCCACTGTGCACATTCTTTAGCATTTATTTCACCAAGGCACGTTTCACATTGAGGCCAATCAGTGTGTGGAGGAGGCATTTTGATAAGACAGAAATAACTTAAACGAGATGGTACAATAAAAGAAAATAAGATTAAAAACTGTATAAAAGTACAAAATGGAAAGGAGACTTGCTCCACTGCAGCACAAAATAAATAGTTCCACCAAGTCACTTAAATAAATAGTCAATACTGTAACAAATACTAGAATAGGAATGAATAAAAATTGTGATAAAACCGGTAATCTACATTTTCTTATCGAAAACATTATACACATAGCACTTGTATATAACAATTTACATTCTTGTACATTTATGTACACCTGTACAGAACTTAGTGTCACAATACATAGTATTTTAAGGCTTTGGGTGTTTAACCAAAAAAATAAAAACTTTTCTCGCCCAAAGCACAAATTCAAAATCAGCCGTCTCATTCATCCAGGAGGCCGATCCCAGCAAGTTTGTGCAAAGACTCTAATCAGGATCATCAGTGCTCAGCAAGAAGGCACATTCAAATGACTTTACCACAATGTTAAATACAAGCGCCTCCTTGTGTAGTACATGACGAGTCAGAATTGCAAAATAAAAGCTCTGTCTCGGGTTCAAAGCAATAGTTTGCCTCTCTTTGGTTACCGGCTGGGCATTTTAAAAATAGATGCAAAAAACTTGATAAGGCATCAGTTGGTGAGTTATTATGTGGTATATTTGCCATCATGTGGGGGTAACATTATCATTTGCACAAATGTTTACTTTAATGCCACTGTAAGGGAGAAGTTTCTCGGATGCTACATCTACTGGAAACATGGTTGGCTGAAGGAATGCACAATTAAAATGAAAAATGTAATAAGTTTAAACAAAATAGAATGTAGAAGCTGCAGGTTGAAAAAGTGCTACTGGGTTTTTTTTTGTTTGTTTTTTTCTTTTTTAATTTTTTTGTTTGAGAAAGATAGAAGCTAGTTTAACGCAGGAGAGATTACAAAAATATTGGCAAATAAATTCACGTTAGTAAGGAGATACAGGCTAGAGAGACACAATACAACTTCAAATAAATATAAAAATAAATAAATTATTAACAGTTAATAAATAAATAAATACATAAATAACGATGGTCACAAAGCGACGCCATAAGAAGGGAAACTGGAGAATCTTGAAGTGATTGCTGTGGTTTTAACGGGATTCTTGATGGTCATGCTGCAGTGAGGCCACGTCCTTATCGGCTCTCGTTCTTCAACACACACATGGCACTGATGTTGTCACCTGGGCCTCTTTTGCACACTGACACAGTCCTGTTTGCAGTTTGGTTGAGGATGAAATCCTCGTGCTGGTTCTGCAGCCGTCTGCTGCGTGGGTCATCATTGCACCGCCGAAGCCTTGGGCTTGAGGCTGAGGAATGCTCTGTATGCCCAGTCGCAGAAGAGCTTGAAGTGTTGGAGGAGCTCATGGCTGGACTGCAGGACATCGAAGTGATA
The DNA here is from genome assembly GCA_903066815.1 of Brachyrhaphis roseni. Lineage (NCBI taxonomy): Eukaryota > Metazoa > Chordata > Actinopteri > Cyprinodontiformes > Poeciliidae > Brachyrhaphis > Brachyrhaphis roseni. The sequence continues at coordinate 18,439 of CAEFZY010047734.1, read as the reverse complement.
GGGGAGGTGAGGAGGGAGGGAGGGTGTTGGGTTTGTAAGCTTTGGTGCTTCAATTCTCTGCATCTGCATAGGGAAAGGTAAGAAGACATAATAAGAAAAATGTGTATTGTAGTTCTGTTATTCTTGGTAAATATATTTGTAATGGGACTGGGATCATGGAATTTAAAGTTTGCTGCACAATGTTTGGGGACGTCAGTAAAATATTGGACCAAAGTTTTAATCTTTAAATTTCAGAACATGTAAAGACCAGAGGTCATTTATCTTTATAATTATATTAGGTGAATAAATGGCGCTTCACATCCTCCCAAAATTACCATAGCGACAGTGAAGTTTGATGGTGGGAGAGTCATGGTGTGGAGCTGACTTTTTGGTGTGTGGTAGATAACACACCAATATCTACCACATTGGTGTGTTAAAAACACATTCTCCTCATTGTAAGAGTTAATACCAAAAGTATATGATTAGTTTTAGACACAATGTGTTTACCTGACGGTGCAGCAGATTGATGAGAGCTTTCATTTCTTTGATCATCTCCACTAGCTTGGGCACTGCAGGATGTTGGTGCTTCTTTGAAACCCGGTTGAGCCACTCAAAGTGGTGTTCATAGAGCTTCAAGTCGGCATGGAGCTGAGAGAGTGTGGGCTTCAGCTGGAAAAGACAAAACAGGCCCACTTTAGGGTCGTAGCACAGGCATGGCAAGATGTCACTGGCAAAGTTAGGCCACACCCTCTCTCTCTCTCTCTCTACACACATGCATGCAAGCACATTATTAGAGAATTACCTCAAGATTACTGAGGTCATTGGCTGATCTGTTGCTCATTTCGGGCAGGGATCTGAACCTGTGCGACTCCACATCTGAGTCAAAGGCATGCTCCTTCTGAAAGACAAAATAAGACACAGAGCAGCCAGTGAGTAATCAGTGCAATTTAATCCATAATGACACAAGGCAGGGCAACATAAGGAAAGCATTATTCTGGATCCCCTGCTGCTTCTCTGCTTTCTGGTGGTCGTAGCTCGCACTGAGGGGTCAAGCAGGTCGTTGTGAGTTCACACACTTTCAGCCACCAAAAATGTCAACAACACCAGCAAATGACCTGAACCCACAGGATGTTTTTCGGTTGGAGCGAGGATAACAACGCAATGTGGTGACTAAGAAAGCTCAAAGTCGGATAGACAACACAGGCCTGTAGGGAAACTCCCGGGTGACGGCTATAAAAAGATGGAATGACGCAGTGCTGCTTGATGTCCAGTTACAGTTGTGTTGAAAACTTTCGCTCAGACAACAGATGCTGTGCTGATTGTGGCCAGCAGAGGGCGATAAACCACCTGCCAGCAGGTATTTTGGATCCTCATCAGGAGAGCGTTTTAGCATTCAAAGATGCAGCCCTGGATTCAAAACTCTGAGTGATGTGGCATGAGTCATTTTCTAATCAGCAGGGGAACACAACAACATTAGGATGATGAGTGCTGAGAAATGTTTTGAATAAACAAGGCTGAATGTGCTTAATGCTTCCTTAACCTGCTATGATGTATTTTCCTCGTTTGCCTGTAGTTGTTTGTGCTGATGTTTGCGAGGGATAAATGTGGCTCATTGTCCCTCATGTCTCTCCATCAAGGCTTTCGTAAGGGCTCTCTTGTGTTTGCCGTGCATTGTTTTGTCTCCCTCCGTGTCAAACCAGCTGCACAGGGCAACATCATGCGTCGCCGGATTGTCATCCAGTCAGCCTTCTCATCTCTTCATCTTTTTGTGTCATTTTTGTTTCCTCCAGCTTTCTTAGCTTTTAACTTCTCCCTCTTGTCCTGCTTTTCTTCGCTCTCTCCACTGCCGACCATGACCTCACCCACCGACAAAACCGAACATCCAGCCTTTTTCTTCCTGAATGCAAATACGGGAATGTGATAAACCTTTCTTTTGATTTTTATCAAGCCACTTTGCTGTAAGGAACCAAAAGCAAAACACCAAACACTGCACCGCAAGCACAGCAGCGACTAATAGCATGTACAGCCACAAAAGTGCATGCACTGAACTCCATAAAGACATGTTGGCAAAATCCACAGAATGTGCTCAAACATATGCACAGTTAGTTACAGTGGAAATCTAGAACTGTGTCAGAACTCATACAGTTCTCTCTTCTAGAAATACTGTATGTTTCATTGCTTATTTGCAGGAACTTTCCACATTTTATTTATTTTCTTAACTTCGCCCCCACTTTAGTGGAATTCCACTAAAAAGTGCAGAAATTTTAAAACAAACATTCGTTTTCTATGGATGTTATGTGTAACTTTCCCCCAAATATCCTTTGACAACAGTAGCTTTTTCATTTCTGGTTTCCAGCCGTACAATTGCAGCGGCATTGTTCTAAAGCGGCAAAGTAACACACAGGCACTATCTGAACACTACCTAATGGCCAAAACTAGAGAGAGTATGTTGCTATTTTTGATTTTATCCCCTGAACAAAGGGAGTTTAAAGCTTTGCATATTGCAAAAATAGCTTCAAGATCAGTGGCGTGTAACCAGAGATCCGGAGATATGATCCCGCTTTCTTTTCACCTGTTAAAACACAGCGTTGATGCACAATCACCAGCTGCTGACACAGGCCTCCAATCTGATTTCCCTACCCACTTGACTGTCAACAAATACGATTTAGGCCACACTCATAGATTGAAAAAATATGATATGCAAGTTTTGTTAAAGAGAAAACTGCTTCCGCCCCGTCGACACTTAAAACATGCGGGAACTCAAACATGATTTAGCGCAGCCAGGTATTAAGTGGTTTCTCCATCTAATTGTAACTTCATTGACACCTTAATGCAACATTGATAGTCCTCTTTCAATCTGACTGCAGCAGGAGGCTGTTGAGTCACACCTCCTCTTGCTTGCGGATTAAAAGTGAGATCACTCGGTCAAATTATCTAAGCATGCAGTCTGTGATTAAAGAAAGCAGCTTAAGGCCCACACAGGCTTTTGCAGCTGAATACTGTTACCAGCGCACAGCATGATGCAAGGGCTGCCTAACATTAGCACCGAGATCTATTAGTAACAGCAGAGTTGGCCTGAGGCACAGGCACTCTAAGTTGGACATCAGTGGGGGGTCCCAAGAGCACTATAATTGTCTAAAGAGTAAAATGTAAAAAAAAAAAAAGACTTTTTTTTTTTTACTAATGAAGCATAATATTTGATAACTTCCATCTTCTACTCAGCCAGGATTAAGTTCTCAACCTGGAAAACTCAATATTAAAAAAAAAAAAGAAATAAATTTATAAGCTTGCTGAAAATGCTCCAAATATTGCTCTAAAATGTTCCCAAGTGTCTATCATGAGTCAAGCAATATGCTTTGAAGAGCGCTGCCTATGCTTGAGTTGAGGTGGGAGTGTGTTTGGGGTTAAAAAAAATATTGTTGTTATACCTCATTATTTTCAGGAACAACTAGATCCCTTGAAAATATACAAACACTACCAACAACTAAAAGCTGACATGGGAATATTTTGAGCTCTTTGCAGCTGAAATTAATGATAAATGATTAACTATTTATTGTCCAGACCGCTGGAGACAGGCACCAGCCGACCCTCGCGACCCTACAAGGGTAAGAGTGTTGGGTAATGTATGGACGGACGTTTGTCGTCTAAACCGTGACGTAGTATTTTGCTCCTTATATGATGTAGGTTGAGTCACAGCATTGTCAGGAATAAGCGGATGAGATAATAAGTGCCATCACAAACTACTAGTTGTCGGTCACAGCCGCTAACGGGTATGAACCCAAGATGGGGGTCACAACTGGGGATCAGGTTCAGAATCAGGTCAGAGAGAGAGAAACTGTGCAGCCTGAATCTGTACCTCTGCTCTGGGTCAGACAGCCACATCTATCAATTTGATCTAAGGAAACAGAAACAGAACTCTCCTCCTCATCTCAGGAGGAGAGTAGTTTGCTTTCCAATCATCTACAGACTTTTTATCGCACTAGCAAACTTGTTAGTTTCTTGCAGAGACATGTTGTGTATCTTTGCTGATAGGTAACATTTGGAGGCTGGTGTACATTAAATGGCTGGGTTGCTTCGCAAATTGCTCTAGATTGATGTAAGTTGCTGTAGTTTGACGGTCTCCCTAATCTCAGCATCAAACAGAAGTTACCTACTAAACACATGTGTCAATAGAACTTGTTTTTGAGCCACAACTAACAGATAAATCATACTTTTTTAAAAAAGAAAATGGTGCATGTGCTTAGGTCTTTCTAATGATGCCCTGGATAACTGCCCATTTGGCCCATCTGACAGATACTGCTGGCAACCTTGATCTACAAATGTTAGAAATGTTCAAAATGGGAAAATTTAGAGCAGATCTCAGCAGAGCATTTGTGTTCATTTTTAGCTGCTTTTCAGCTTCCGTCCCGCCCCCCTAAAATAATCAGATGGTGTTTAGGCCATGAGGAAATTTGAGCTACAGATCAACCTGTGGTCCCCCTCTCCCACGCTAGACATAAACATTTCAGTGAATTCTAATGACCACGCCAACATCTCCACTCACCAGCAGCTCTTGGGTGAGCTTCATGAGGTTTCGGGTCTGGTTGGATAGTTTGTCCAGGTCGCTGGAGCGCCGGTGAGGTACAGGTGAGGCAGAAGTGAACACAGGCAGCTGAGCCAATAGCAGCGACAAGAGCAGCGAAGAGGAGGAGTCCAGCAGCACTGTGTGGAGGGGAAGGGGGGGAGAAAAAAACGGAAGCAATTAGAGGAGAGGCGCTGTCATCTCACCATAATGATAACGACCTCAGGCCACGGCTGTCAGCTCTGAGGGAGGAGGAGAAGGGCGGATAATGCGCTGTAACATAAACAATGGCTCCAGACTTGGCAAGAGGAATCCTCAAGAGTCATGTTTTCACAGGCTTGAACGCGCATCATTAAATGATTTTTAAAAAAAAAAACACCAGAAGAAAGCTTTGACACAGAATATCTCCATCACTTCTTATGAATGCCGCTGATTGTCACACCTGCAACTTGATAGGTAGGTGAGCTCGATGGTGTAAATTAGAAAGACGGAGCCAAAGTCTAACAGTAGGCTCATTCATCCCCACCTCCACCCCTCCTGGTTCTTTCAAGTTCAAATACAAGGTAAAGACTAAAGCATTAAAAGGCACAAGTGATGAATGTTGCTCGGTAATTACAGGTGAACCACAAGAATCCGAGCCAGAATAAAATAATAATAATAAAAAAAACGTTCTAACTGTTTCATCTTGGAATAAAGCCGAGCACCAAAGCGATGTAAGAACTTTATATTTTAATTTACAAAATATCATATTTATCTGACAAAAAAAAAGTTAGCTGCCAAACACAACTGGGTTTAAAAAAAAAAAAAAAAGAAAAATTCCCATTCTTTAAATATTATTTCAATAAGTACTTACGTTTCATATTGGTTCTGGTCCAGAAGCGGATAAAAACAAATAAATATATAAATATAAATTATTAAATAAATAAATTGAGGTCCGGGGACTGTCACGTGCTCCGGGGTTCTCTGAAAAGTCGTCAGGACGCAGAGGACCGGGTGCCCAACTGGATGAGCGGTGCGCACACAGATGCGCACGCCGACACAGACGGAGAGAGAAAATAAAAAGTCAACAAATAAACTCAAACTTTGTAGAAAAAGTTTGAGAGAAGCCCCTGTAAGTCTGTGCAGGGAAACAGATGAACAGTTAGGAGGGGAATATAAAAAAAAAAAAAAAAAAAAGAAGAGGCAACCAGGAGTGCAGAGAGAGGGATGCGATGGTTGTAAGTCCAATTTTTGCGCGCAGTGAAGTGTTTAGGCTTGTTTAAAACTTCCTTTATAAAGACGTCGGGCCTATGACACATCGGCAGTGACTCACTTCATTCATAAAAACACACTCACATACACCCCACGCACGCTCACGCACACACACACACACACCCCTGCAGACACACACACCCTCCCTCTTCCTCCTCTCTCTGGCTCTCTTTCCTTATCCCCTCCCTGTTGCCTGTCTCCCTTTTGCGAAACTTGAAAAAAATGTTCCGTTGTTTTCTTTTCTCTCTCTCTCTCTCTCTCTCTCTGTCTCTTTCTCTTCTTTATCACTTTCTCTCGTCCTGTCCCAGTTCCTATCTCCAGCATTTCCTCCGTCGCATCCCGCTACCTGCGCCAATCACCAGCCACATCTACCTCTCTTTTTATCTTCCCATCTCCAAATCGCTCCTCTCTATCACCGCAGAAAAAAGCCCATTGTTTTCATGTGTATCAGCATATCTCATGTATCCTCTCCAGTTTTACCTGTCCTTTCTGTTTCTTACGCCTGCGTTTCACTGTGCAGTGAAGAGGCATATGGGTTTCTTCTATTTTTATTTATTTACTTTTTGTAATACTTATATGCTTCAACCCCAATATGAGATTAGGATAACCTGATGATGCTGTAGTCTTGAAATGATTATTTCATTGTTTAAAAGATGTCCAAACGAACCTGGAACTGTGAGAAAAGTAATTGTCCCCTTAAACATAATAACTGGATGTGCCCTCCTTCTTTGAGGTAATTGGAAATTACTCTTTTACATCACTTTGGAAGAATTCTGGTCCGTCTTTACAGACTTAGTCTTAATTTAGCTACATCCGGAGGTTCTCAAGCATGAATGATTCGTTTAAGATTAGAATGTCAGTCATATTTAAATCCACAAAAAAAAAAAAAAGTGTTCAATTAGCCATTCAGAAGTGGAAATGCTTTTCTTTTTTTTACACAGGCTGAATAAATTAATGGTTGTTCTGTTACATTAGTCAGGTGTACTACAGTTTTAGGTCCCAAATTGTTGGCTGGACATTTTTTTTTCAGGATTTTCTGCTTGAGAGCAAAGTTTTTATAACTCCATGAATTCAGAAGTAACCTCAGATCATGACATTAACCCTGTATGATGTTCATTTTCTCAAATTCCAGTCTAGTTTTACATCAGATGTTACAAGGCGCACTCCTTCTATCCAGAAAGTTTTTCCTGTCATCCAACCTAATTTTTTTTTGTTAAATATCTTAATATCGTCAAGATGCTGTTTAATAAATGTAAGACAGTCTTTGTGTTCTTATTCGTCAGCAGTGTTTTTTGGCCTTGGAACTTTTGCCCCAGACTTTTTCTCACTGTTGATTCATGAGCACTGAAATGAACTGAGGCAAGCGAGGTCTGCATCGCCTTAGAGATTGTTCTGGGGTCATTTGTGACCTCCTGGATGAGGAGGTATGAGGTAACTCCTCAGGTTTTCCACTGTTCCATGTTTTCTCTATTACTCCATAATGCCTCTCACTCTGGTTCGTTGGAGTTCAAAAACCTTTTCTAACCTTTTCCAAATTGATGTAAGTCACTAACTTTGTTTCTCATCAGTTCTTAAATTTATATCAGCGCATGATGAGTCACTGTAATCTTTCGGCCTACTTTGTGCTGTCAGATTTGTTCTGTTTCGGTGGTTTCTTGATTTAACAGGTCAGGCAGTAAGGCCAGGGTGTGGCTAGAGAAATTGAACTCAGTTTTCCAAAATATGTGGCTAATTACAGTTAATTTACAATTCAGCATCACTTGTTTTTGATGATTTGGTTTTTCCTTTAGTAAAAGCAAATCATCATTTCAAAAACTGCTTTCTCTGTTTACTCTGGTCGTTTCTGTCGAATATTGAACATTTGTTTGCTGATCTGAAACATTTAAATCTGACCAAGAAAAGTAAAATTAGGAGAAATCTCTAAGGGGTAAATACTTTTTCACAGCACCATGGGTTGTACGTACGACATGTTTCTTTTAAGGCAGAAAATTTCCAATCCAATCACAACCCCTCCTGAGAAGGCAGCATGTTATTTCCACTCCTCTACATCTACACTTTTCTCCCTCCTCAGGATGAAGGAAAGAGTGAGGAGTGAGGAACGGATAGGAGAGTATGGAGCGTGGTGTTGTCCAGGCCTGGAGGGGCCTCTGAGCAGTGTTGCTCAGAAACATAAACCGGACACACACACACACGCACGCACACGCATTCGGGGGCGGAGGGGTCAACATACAGAACCACACATATTCAAAACATGCACTTAAATGATCCCATAAAGCCTGCCTCCACACAGAAACAATCTTCTTAATACAAGCAAAAATACAGTGTTTGTCACACAAGTCTAACAAGTGGCCTGGAAACACTCAGTCAGGTGCAGCAAAGCGTGGCACAGAGGCAAAAATGAGTCTCCAGTCATCACAGGGTGACACTTAGCACATCATACTGTACACAAACTGTACAGTATATCACAAACGAGTCATGCGCACATACACAAAAAGAGCAAGCAGAAGAAAGAAGAAACAAGAAAAGCATTTTTGAGTCTGGGTGGAAGATCAGGAGACCCCTCATTCACAGACATACAACTCATGGTGTGGTTAGAAAATAATTAGTGGTGGGCTTTGAGTGCGCACACTCATGCACATACACACGGACTTGCCAGTCCAGTGGTGGGGCCTACACAGACAAACAAACACCCTGCGAAAAGCATGATGGCAACAAGTGGGAGGTGGAGTTGTTGTGGTGCAAAAGGGTCATGCTCTGCTTTCTCAAGGCAACGGTTCGGTGAGAAAAAACTGGGGAGGGAGGGGGAAGAAGGAGAGGAAGTAAATGAGTGTGGTTGGACGTAGGGAGATATTGACACACTCGCTCTTTTTAATTTCCCACATCAAAGGGGCGTTTGAAGACACAGCTGGGGAGAGAAGAAAAGAAAGAGTGAAGTTAGTCACTCTCCCTCATTGCCGCATGATGGGGGTCTCCTGGGTGGTTCTGAAGCACAGGGTCTGATGTTGGGCCCATCCACCAGCTTTGGTTGTTCACACACTTTTATAGATGCAGGGTGGCTGCCCTTTTAACAGGGGATGGTGTGTGCCTGGTTCTCAGCATGCAAAATAAAAAAAGGACCATGCATCTTTGTTTATGTGTGCGCGTGAGAGAGGGCACATCGCGTTGCATCGGAAAAGGGGGAATCCAGGGTTTGTGTAAAAGGGTGTGCATTCACTGTACGCGTGTAATTATGGGTATGTGGTGCACCGTCTGCATAACGTGCATGAGCATCAGTGTTTGTGTGTGCCTGTGTGTGAGTGTGTTTGTGTGTGGCCTTCATATGCTAACCATTACATCACCAATCTGTGTAAACCACCATAGGAGGAGAAAACAGAGTGAGACGCACAGACGACAGCCTCAAAGACATCAGAGAGAAAGGGGGAACCTGTGACAGGGCCTGCACTGCCTGCCTTCCTGTCAGACAAACTTTACTCACACAAGCTCCCCTCAACTCGCCTTACACTGGCTTTCCTGTGCGCCATGCATGTATTCACACATCATTACACAGACATTAAATCTCTCAAGTGCCTCCCGTGCTTCACTAACCTATGACTGAGTTCACGGCAAAACAAACCTCAGATTTGGGCAAAGTCTGATTCATGCTATGTGATTACTGGAACAGCTACCAGTCAGAGGTATCAGGCTTCTTTCTCGTTACAAATGCGAATTAAGCGTTGGTGCAACAAGTGCACACAAACATAATTAGTTTTCCCAAAGTTTCACTGTATGTTGATGATCCTTTAGTTTACGCGCAAACACAAATGCCAGCTTTTTCTGTAAATCACATTTTGTAAAAAAAAAAAAAGTGATTCATTTGAATTTGTGAGTGAAAAATAAATTAGCAACGTCACATGGAAGATTAGATTGTGTCTGCTTTAAATACATGTTTCTCTAAAGATCCATAATTTACATTGCAAAAAGCAGCTAAACGCAAAGCCAAGTTTTACCACCAAGGCAATGAGACTCATTATGAAAATAAATTACACTTGTGTTCAGCTCTGGCACAGCAACCACTTGACTTTAGTTAGAGGGCTGCATAAAAGTCTTAAACCACCTCTGATTTCTTGATGTTTTGCTTCCAACAAGCCAGACTTTCTTTCAGTCTTTTAGAATAATTTTCACCAGTATTTCTCCATGTTTTTGAAGGGTTTTAAGAAGGTTTCGCTCCAGACTTTGGCAGTCAATGCACTCATTTTCTGTCAAGATGATATCATGCTGTGCAACGTGTTCAAAAAAACAAAATACTTCAGGAAAAACGTCTACAAAAAGATATACATCAGGCTTGTTCTAAACCACCACTTATTCTTTCTTATGTTCATTTCTTTAAAAATGGACGTAATCAATATTTTTCAAAACTTTCTGAAGATCTTTTTAAAGTTTGATGTCTAGAAAACTTCCAACAGAAGGTATCCAGGATGCATCCTCATCAGATCAGGGAGCGTCTGATTTGACTTCCCATATGGAGGCTAAAACTTGTGGTTCCCCCAATAGTTGATTTCTTAAAGATTGCTACCACCATCCTGGTGTACCATTCCAAAAGTGTTGCTGCAGTCCTTTATGTAATATTAAAGAAATGTGAGAACCACCACAGACCGTCAATGTCAATGTTCAATCCACTTCTTTTCCAAGTCTGCAGACTCTGCCTCCTCTGACAGAGAACTGTGAGCCATGCTTTTAACTAATGGCTCACAATAGTTCAAAAATATTATTTTTTATCTGTCAAATGGTGCTACATCTGATATTTTTCCCAGCTCGTACTGCACCAAAGAAATTGTAGCAGTTTCTATCATTGTCACAGATTACCGATGATAAAATGCCTGAAGATTTTGCTTAAAACTGCCTGAATGAATGATTTAAAGGCAGAGTAAAGTAACTTAACATACTAAATGGCAACATTTCTTTGAAATAATGAGTTATTCAACTATAAAGGACATGGGAAAAAAATTGGTCAAAGTTCAAAGAAAAACTTCTGCAACCTGAAATTACTCATGACCACTTCAAAAGTTCACAGGAAGTCTGGACCCCAGGAAGAATAATAACGACATGAAGGTTGACTCAAGACTTATGCACAACACTCCACCAACCTTTCTGAGACGTTAACATCCTGGTTCCGGGTTATATGACAGAAAGACTATAAAATGCCAATTACTGAGGAGGAGTCATACTTTAGTTTAATGTCCCCAATATTATGTAACATATCAGCCTTAGAATTAATGCCACTCCGATGTGTGATGAGAGTTATCTGACAAGGAAGCGAGTCACTGAAAATGCATTTTGTTCTGTCGGGAATTTTTTGTGTCGTTTGCTCTTGTGTGATTACGGCCGCAGTCTGATTACATGAGCAAATACCAAATCAGCCCATTCAAGTAACATCGCTCTGCCAATAAATGTTTATTGCCGTGGCTTAATTTCCACGTCCAGGTGGATGATAAAATGTTCCTGTGGATTTTAGGGTTTTAGTCTCATGTTCTGCTTACCTCAGTGTGTCATGAGCAAACAGTGAAAGCGTTGGCGTTGACGCAGCATCACTGCAGTGGTGAAAGGGATTATGAGAGGAGCAGTGGCAAGAAATTCATTATTTTTATGTTGTACCCTCATTTCCTCGAGGGAATTCCAGCAGGGCCTGAGCAAACAAATCCGGAGATTACATTCAAAGGGAAAACCAAAGGTCCGAGCTATTACTGTTAATATTTACTTTGCTATAACAGTACTCTTAAAAGTTTCCCCATGACCTCCACAACCTCCACTCTTCTTCCCCTCGCTCTGTCGTCCATTCATTTTTTTCCAGCTCGCTCCCGGGAGGCAGCAGCAGAGTGTCTGATCTGGGAATGCTGCCATAGTAACGTTAGATTAACTCACTGCCCACCAAGATCGAAGCCTCGCGACCTCTTATCCCCCTGCCCAAACATGCGTCACAGAGCAAGTGAGTGTGTTATTAGTTTGGGGGTGTTAAAGAGAAATTCTGACACACGGGAGGGGGTTGAATTCATTGGGCAATAAAGTGACGTCTCTGACTGTCTTTTTCTCACAGTTAGACATTAGGAATAATGTCCCCTAAATGAAGAGCGTCCAATTGAGCTACAACTCTATTCTGCTCCTCGGGAGAGTGTTTAGCTCGGAAAACTCAAATTGGACAGGGTTTACAAATCAATTACCCCTTTCTTCTTTCAAGCCTCTTGAGACAGATATGGCTGCTGTGCATCTGTTACTGGGCTTTTTTATTACACTATTAAATGAGGACCTTAACCAGCATCATTACTGCAGGTTTCCTCTGCTGGCTGAGCTCACAAAGCTGTGCAAAGGGCAGGATGCAGGGATGAAAGGGAGCGCATGAGGCAAAAAAAAAATGTTTAAATCGCCTCTCTATTAGGCTCACATTTACAAGGTTCATTTTGTTTGGAAGCCAAACTCTATGGTATGTGACAAAACACAGTGTATGAGTGTATGCACGGACGTGTGATGGCGAAAGGCAGCCGAGATCCTCTACCCCTCCCTGACTCTGTGTTTCTCACCTGCTCTCGTCCTACTCCCCCCCTCTAACTCTTACTGCTTCCAAGCAGCTCTCCCAGCAGGGGGGAAACCTCTAAATGAACAAGTCTGAAGACATAAGTCACAGACGGAGTGTGAGAAGGAAGAGAGAAGAGGAGTGAGAGAGAGAGGGCGGGGAAGAAAGCTAGCCACGCAAAAGGAACTTTTTACTGTGCAAACACAATTTCCATCCAGCCTGTATGCTCTCTCCATCTCAGACTGGTGTTAATCGGCTGGAGAGGCCGGTCCCGTCTCAGAGCTCAGGTTCTCCCCTCCTGCACCTTTCATCGCCCTTCTCAGTCGCCCTAAACATTCTTTCCTCCTCTGTCATTGACTGTCCTGTCTGCATCCCTCTTTCTGCTCACCTCTTCCTTATGTCACAATGTTTATCCATTTATTTTCCCTTCTCTGATCCAGTACCTTACAAAAGTATCCCTATGAATGCTCAGTACTTAGATGACCACCTTCTGCTTCAATATCTGGTACAGGTCTTTTGCTTTATCCCTGTATCAGCTTTGGACATCTCAATATTAAAATTTGTACCCAATTATATTTACAAAACAGTTCAAGCTAAATCAGATTGGACAGCGAGCTTGAAGTCTTGGAACAGATTAAAATCAGATCTGAGACTGGACTTTGACTGGGTCATTCTAACATAAAAATTCAATTAATTAATTAAAAAAACTTTGTTTGTCTGTCTGGCAATTAAAAAATCACATAGAGCATTCATAAATACAAGAAAAATACAGAAATAGAAAGAAAGTGCAATATGAATTAGCAAAATGCAAATATATGTATTGGGAGGGAGTTGTGTGACGTGTGTAAATATGCTTTGATCTAAAGCTCTGCCTGTCTGCCTGCATGTCGTTTAACTTTAAGGTGAACTTTTGACCTAGTCTCAAATATTTAGTTTCTGCAGAACTACAAAACACCTTCAGAACAACTCTAAGCAGTTTTCCTTTTTATGTTCAAGAAAATCATGATGCCACCACCATGTGTCACCATGGGTGTGGTATTTTCAGGGTAATCTGGGATTTCCACCACCCATAGTACTTCACAAACAGTACCAGATCACCTTTTTCATTCAGCTTTTTCTTAACAGTAACATTTTGCTGATTTAACATGAGGCATGACTAATGGTTGTCCTGTGGACAGACTGATTGTTTCTCTCATTAATGCTCCCTTTAAGATTCAGTTAAACTGAATTACACTGTATTTTCAAATTAGGTCCATTCTAAAGCCAACTGGTGCAATTAGGGTTATTTGTGTGGAAGGGTGTCAATACAAATAAATGCCTCACTTTTCAATTTTTTAATAATTACAAAATGTAAAAATAAAAACAAACAAACAAAACCTATTCATTTGGTCTTCCAAATACAATCTAAGATAAACAAAACAAAAAGAAACATTAAAGTTTAAGGTTATAACAACAAGAAGTGTCCAAAGGTATTAATGCTTTTTATATAGTGCAAAAGTAGCCAGATTGACATTTTGCTTTTTTAACTTTCTTACAATGTAGAGTGAAAGTCCAGCTCCTATATTTGGTGCATTCCTCAGCAGACTCAGTAGTTCCCAGAGAGACTCAAGCCTCTGACTCTTTGTCTGTCTTGCACCATTTGCGGTGAGTTACTCCATCTGCGTGTGTCTGCGAGTGATGTGCTCTCTATCAGGGCTGACCGCCAGTGGCCGGCGCGCCGTGCGTCTACGTCAGTCAGACACTGAACCCGTTGTCGTGTTGTTCTACGGAAGCAGAGAGCTGCTGACAAACACATGGGTAATCAGTGAGGCTGGTGGGAAGAGCGAATGTGGGGCAGAGGGTCCTGAAGAGGCAAAAGGAGAAAGAGCAACAAGAGCGGGAAGACATAAAGGAACATGACTTGTTTGATGTCACAGCTTGCCCTATGGAGTGACTTTGTCAACATGACATGATCTCAGACACTTCGGCGGGGTTGTGAGGATGCCCTTTCGCTGGCAGATTGACAGCCACACACTCACACAGAGGCACACAAACAAACTTGAACACATATGCTTACGTCTGTCAGATAGTTCACCTAAGCATCTAGAGCCATTTATAACCCCCCACCCCTTTAAACGTGACATGGCCTGGCTGTTTTTCTGAATGCTGACGCACTTTGGCCCCCCTCATCATGGACCATTCATTAAATTAACGCTCATTACACAGTGACAATCATAAATCAACCTCTCCACAACAGTGATAGCAGATAACATGACCTACCACAGAGCACATGGGCTCACTCATTCCACCGGCCGCTTCCTGTACGTCAGCCATATAGTGTGTAAATTTCATCATAACTGAGAGCAAACACCGGAGAGGAAATTTCATATCCGTACGTACGTCGTCACCTTTTTATTTTTTGGTATCAGCAGATGAGGTCTGTAGTTTGGGAGCATGCTTGGGATTTGGGGAGACCTCTCTCCTCATTTATCCGGCTCAGCTTGGAGAACAGAAATAGATAAGATGGACCTCAGGTTCACTCAGATATCATCTGAATGTTGAAGTGGCTTCATGTGCAAACAGAACATACACTAAAAACTGATGACGTGTTTTTCTGCTGGGACTGGATTAGGGTACCTAACATGTGGTACCAAGTCTTTTGGTTTAGGAAGAGGCTGGCTCACAGATCGCTATTCTGAACTATTCACCCAGCCTTTGACTGCTGCTTCCAGGATGGCATCTCAAATTTACAAAATTCTTGACAATGAGAGATAAAGATATTCTGTTTTGATTATCCATCCACCTGTTTGTTTGTCCAAGCATTATCTATCCCTGTTTATCCTTTCAGAGTTGCAGAGGTGCTGGTGCTCGTCTGCTGTTTAGTCATTTTGTTCAGTTTAGTAAGGTTTTTGTAACAATTTTACTCTAAGTTGTCCATAGACATTTGTGAAATATTTATTTCGAAGGGGAAGGATTCTGAGTTTTTTCCCAAATTAATAAAAACAAACTAAAATATTGCGTAGTCCAGACGATGTAGTTTATCGTCTCGCTTTGTGAGCTGGATCCATTGTTTCATATCTAACATGCAAAAAATGCTGATGTCAGTAGGTTGTTGTAATGACTTTAAATGCACACTGAAGAATGAGTTTGTTCACTTAAGACAAAGATGACCAATTTTTTTGACCACAGAAATGTGTTTTATTTTCAGGAGATCCCTGTTCCTGCCAAGCCTCATGTTGCTCCTCTGCTCTTCCACTCCTGCCTCTGTTGGCACTGAGAGAAAAAGTGAAAAGCTGTCAAAGACCGTCTGCTTTCCCGCCGCCAAGACGGCAAGGGCGCGACGCACTGGCCATCCCGTCCCAACCACCTTCGAAGCCTCCTGCATACTGGCACTCTGCCTGTCCCCAAACTGGCCTGCATGTGTCTCTCTTTGCTTTTCTTCGTTCGACTAATTGGTATTTGTGTTTTCTTTTTTGTCTTGTTGCCCCCCGTGTACAACGTTTCGACTGTGTTTCGTCTGCGTCAGGTACATGTTTTTCTTTTTACCCTTAGTTCTATTCTACAACTTTACTTTTGTTTAGGCACCTCCATGTTCGTCCTTCTTTCTTCATCCACTGTGTTTAAATAAATGTCTACATTGACTTACAAAAATAATAATAAAATTCACATATTAGGATTAGGCTAAAATACACTAAGTTGAGGTTGCACAAGCACAAACACACACTTAGGATAGGAACAAACTAGAATAAATACACAGTTAGGTTAGGTTAAACACACAAGATTAGGTTTAGGAAAACACATAGGGCAAGGGATAATAAACAAAGCGCAGCAGGTGAGTGTGGGTATGAATGAGTGAATGACTGAATGTAGTGTGAAGCACTGTGAGTCCTCTGGACTTCATAAAGTGAAGTACAAGTACAGGCCATTTATCATTTTAATCATTTCTGAACTGTTGTCAGGGGCTGCACCAAATCATTCCACTGGCCACAAAAGACCCTCAGGTCACATCCTGGACACCCCAAACTTGAAATATGTTGGACTTTCTTAGATTCAATAAGGTGTGGGAAACACTCCTCTGAAATTTTGGTCGATATGGAAATGATGGTAACACACAGATGCTGCAAATTTGTCGCCTTCACATCTGTCATGCTAATCTCCCCTTCCTCCATAAAGGTATTGTTTTTGATTGCAATTGGGTGCCAGTGGAGGACATTGGAATACACTAATCTCATTGTTCAGTATTGGGCATAGTCAACAACAATACCCAGGTAGGCTTTGTGTTTAAACCTTTAAGTGTTGTTACTAAGGGGTGCAATATGTGCCAAGAAAATCCCCCTGGCTCGCTCATGAAACCACCAGTAGCAACCCAAACCATTAATGCAAGGCAGGTTTCTATGTTTTAGATTAGCAAAACTACCCAAATTGGATTGTTTCAGTATCCCCTTTTGAGGTAGATTAGTGTTCTTACATTATATTGTGCTATTGTTTGTTTCCTTTTTTTGTATCATCTTGTGGAATGAAAACAATTACTGTAACTGTTTATAAAAATTGAGATCTATCTCTCTCTCATACTTCTTGGACGCACAATCTTATCTCTGAAGTAGAGAAAGATATGGAAGTAATGTGTTTTTGTGCATTCCTCCTAACCATCATCATCCTCTCCAGCTCAAAGATCTAAGGACCATCTTTTAATCTGCGTGCCCTGCCACAACCCACAATGTCTTGGAGTTTTATTTTTCTTGACCTCTGTTAATTGAGGGGAAACACAAACGCTCACTTGAGGTATGAAGTTCTGGAGCCCCTTTTCTACCGGAAGTCAGTGACTAAATGGAATGACATGAAAGTTATTCTAATCTTTCTATTCTTGCCAGTATTTGGAAGCACTTTGACTCTTTGCTGTTCTTAATTAGCCATAAATGCATCTGTCCAGAGACCTTTAAATACCTTGTATGTCTGCCTATATCAATAACATTCTATGACTCAAAGCCTCAGACATGTGAGCTATCCGAATTTTTATTTATTTTTGTTGCAAAGTTTGCATGGCCAATTCGATGCTGCCAACAAATTTCTCATGTTCTTTATGTCTCCCTTTGTGTTTTTGCAGCTTACCACCTTGTCCTCTCGGTTCATCAGTCACACTGTTGCTCCTCATTAGAAGACATATGAATGCCTGCTTGCCTGTGTGCCTGCCTTGTATTACAGACACCCTTGCATTTGGCTGGACCCCCAGCAGCGGGACAGCGCATGCCAAGAATGCAAGGAATGGCCCTCTGAGTGATAAGAAGGAAATTCCCTGTAATAGACTGGAAGAAAAGCTTAGAAATAACAGAACATTCATGGGGTGGGCGGGGGGAATAAAAGAATGACGACAAATAATAGGATGTGAGGGAGGCTCATGATGTGGATGGAGTCATGATACATGAGAACGTGCTGCCTTTACTGAATGGAGATAGGTGGGAAAGTGGTAGGATTTCAAAAGGAAATAAACTACAGTAAAGTAGGCTCAAACAAAGTGGATTGAAGATAAATAAAAAGATGTGTAACAGGCTAAGATTGCATAAACTTTGTGGTATGGGAACATGTCACGAGGAATGGAAGCATTAGCTTCCAGTGGGTTGATAATGACTGGGAAGAGGTCGCAGGGAGGATTTTTGACTAGTGAATCCCTGGATTTGACAGACAGCACCTCTCTGTGACTCATTGACTTGACCTTTTTGCTGTCTTCTGTCCTGTGCCATCTGTGGAAGCTTTCAAGGTTTGTTTGCACAGTGGACAAAACATTGCCAAATCCTGATCCAGATTAGCTTCCAATCTGCTGTAAAACTCCTAAATCTGATTTGAGAGCAGTCTCCTGACAAGCCTACACAATTCCGGTAAAAGATTTACATAGACTCACGTACATGAATGCCATTAGGTTGGCCTGTTTAGATATTTATTTTAAGACTTTTTTTTTTTTCAATGTAGAAGAATTATACAACAAATTATTTTAATGATCAAAAAAATTAAATTGCCAATATATATATATATATATATATATATATATATATATTGTCTGTCTGGATCTGGAAGTCCCACAGGATCTTAGCTCGATCGTTCTCTACTACCTTTGGGGGTGTTTCCCACTT
>CAEFZY010047733.1:0-57759 GCA_903066815.1 Brachyrhaphis roseni | reverse complement strand
ACCAAAAAAATTAGTTCTTTTTAACTAATTTATTTCAATCATTTTTTTTTTTTTTATTTTTTTTTTTTTTATTTTTATTATTATTATTACCAGCTCAACAAAAATCTACCCCCCCCCCCCCCCCAATACAGCAAAAAACATAGGGAATTCATTTTTGCCTAATTTAAAGTCATTCATATAATTTCCAGCATATTTGTGTCATTCTTTTTCCTTCATATTGGAAAACAAATTATTTGTCTCAGCTCAGTGACAAGAATGGGATGAATTTGTATATCTTGGAAAAATGCTTGTTATATATAGTTTAACAAATAGCTGTGCTCAATCCTCCTTTAGAGGAAAAGATCCAAGATGTTTGTGGTCTTATTTACTAGTAAGTTGAAATAAAAGCAAAACTAATGGTAAAACACGCTTCATTGTGAGAGACTCGCTAACTGCTTTGAGAAATATTCTTTATTTTGGGTAAAGTAGGAGAAACTGACTAAATAATAAAATCCAGGTGGTCAGCTGAAGTGAACAAGTGAGCAGAGGGTATATGGAGTTGAAAGGTCAAAGTCTGATGGTTGGTTCACGTCACACATTGCCAAACACATCAACTGTGTCTGGGGAATGCACAAACTATGGACTTAGCATATTAATGTTTTTATACAAATTGGTATGTTTGTTATTTATTCTTTTTTTTCTTGTTTAAACAGGGAACGTTGTCGAAAGAAATTCAGCTTATCTCAGCGTTTCTACAGTCCGTCAGAGAAAGCTCTACCACCACCAAAAATGCTGAGAAGAGCAAGCAAACCAGTCCAGATGCCACTGAAGTGAATGAGTAGATACCTCCAGTTCAAGTAGCAGTGTAATTGGACATTCACCTGTACGAGACAACTTACTTACCCTAGCATGCTTCACTATCTCCCCCCCCTCTTCACTTGCAGCAAATCCATAACAATGAAACAGGTGACTTTCATGCTGCTGTCAGGACTGATCTAATTTTAGCTGGGTGAATGATTGCAATTGGCTTTGCCTCATCAGATAATTAATCTATGTCACCATTAATTGGAAAAGAGAATAATTACAGGCAGTGTTGACAGAAATTCTACGCTTCTCCAGATTTCAAGATCTAATTACAACTAGTGAAACCTCGTGACCTTAAGTAGCACTTAGTGCACTTTGGCCACTTTGACCACGTCCATGTGACCACCGTCTTGAGGAAAGCACCCTGTTTTTGTTACGGTACCCCGCTCTCCTCCGATGTCTTCACCCACTGAAAGCTGTCTCCCTCAATCACTTTTCAATATTCAATCTTAATTTTGTGGAAGTTTAGCATTTTCAATGAGCTGGAGATGAATGATTAATGAATAAATTTAAATGCTTCATTTTGTCCATGGATCATTAGTTAAGTCCTTTGTGGGAAGGACCTGAGAAAGGAGTGAAAATTATTGAGACATTAGCCTGGAGCAATCCAGGGGTAAATAGTGTGCACAAAAGGATGTTGTGTGCGCACTATCCACTAGCTTTCTAAAGAACCCTGGGGAAACGCTGTTTTCAATTTGGAATCTTAACCAAATCACATTTAGTTCTTGTAGAAAATTGATTTTTGTTTCATAGTGTTTAAACAGTCATATCAGTGCTACACATCATATTAACTGCTTCATATAGACTTGAAAAGTTAAGTATAAACTGCGGCTTTTAAAAAGACGCAAATGGGAAAACATGTTGAATGTAATAATAACACTATAAAATGAGCAATAATTGATGCTTCACATTAATCATGGAAGTTTTATTTGGGGTATGATTGTGACACCACCGTAACTTCTTAAAAGTACTGTTTTTCATCCTGTCTATCTGCTGACAGATCATTGAGGGGTTTGTTGTTGTTTTATCAGAGACCTCTCCTACTAGTCAGGACAGAAGGGGGCAGTGTGAACACAACAACACTGGAAAGATAACTGTCTGAAGCATGCTCTACTCCAGGGGTTCTCAAACTTCATGTTCAGGAGTCCAAATCTAGTATAGGTCAAAAGTTTTAGATAACCAGTGATAAGCAAGTCACTATTTACTACAGTTACTTACACCTAAAAAGCAAGAGAAATTGTTCTTTACATTTAAAATAGTTTGTTTTTTATTCTAAACTGTTTTATTTTTTACAGTAAAACACAAAGTCAACTTAAACTGAAACAAGACAATAAGAGCAATATAATAGCTGATATAAAGCTTATATATTCAGACATAGAGATAATTACAGTACACAGCAACCTAGTTTGGAAAATAGTCACACTTACCTTTAGTAAGCTGGGTTTTAAACACAGAACACTATTAAACTATATATATATATTTTAAAATAACTTTTATTTATTCCTAAACAATATATATATTTTTTTGCACATTAAAAAAGAAAAAATAGAACAAAGCATGCACGTTTTGTAAAATAAATTCATAAATTTATTGGCATTTCATTCGTTACCTGATGTACAAGAGCTTTGGGAATGTATTGTAAGTCATACACACACACACACACACACCCATATATGTTTTTTTACCCAACACTTGGTTAACTGGATTTTAGAAAACTGCTTTAACATCTTAAAACCCACTTCTGCTAAAACCTTCACAGTTTTATTCTTCCTGACTTATCAAACTGCTGCAAAAAATCTTCAGTACAGGGCATTTTGTTTTTCTGAGAATCTTTGCAGGGGGATCATTGTGCAAAGACATCAGACTGGCCCTTGTTTTAATGTGCCCTGTTGATAATTTGACTCATTACATGTTCTTTTGCACTTATGATGCACTTTTGTTTCACAAAGAACATGAGAGTTCCGCTTCGCACAGCAATTTGCGTTGAAGGCCGTAATTAATAATGACTTGTGTTATAGCAGCATTCAGTATTGTTTCTACCAGACGGCTGTCGGTCTGAGAGACAGCTGAGCAGGTCACACCACACAGACAGGCGGGATAGAGAGGAGCAGCAGTCATGGCAGATATTCTTTTATTTCTCTTTCACTGTAAAACGCAGTGGAAACTGTACACCGACACTTGAGATTATTGGAAACTCTCAGATTTGTTAGATCTTATCCACAAATTACCAAAATGTAACACATTTCAGATTCCGTCTGCTTTTTCTGAGCGATAGACTGAATCTGGATTGAATTTCTTAGATCACAAGACAGACATTCAGAAAGACTGACCTATTCGATAATTTTATGTAGAGCTGTCTATTGGTATAGAATGATTATGATTGTATAAAAAATGTCAATGTTTAGGATTAATTTTCAGAATTGTAGGGACTTTTCTCAAGGTTTATGAGCCTAAACTGTTGTGCATTCACACATGCACAAAAGCTACAGCAAATAATGCGGTGCAGAGTCAAGGTACCACCACCTCATCAAAAACAGCTCAAAAAGAAAAATGCTCAGTCCATCTTATATTCTTCCTATCCTTCACTGACTATACAGCAATATCTTACATGAAAGTGCCTCTACAACACATTTATCTGCTCACCATGCATCTAATCAATCCCCTAAATAAATGAAAGTGAGCCACGACTGGATGTCATCACATTTATCTGCAGGCGTGCCTCGAGGTGCACACACCTAAAAGCTTCTACTCTAAACAGGGTAGACTGTGAAAGTACTAATGAGGAGTGCCTGACAGCTGAGACATATTTTCTTCCATATTTGATGCTTGTTTCACTATGTTGAGAATAAAATTTATAGCATATTCCTTGCCGTGCTGTTGCACTATGTGATGGATCAAAGCTAGGATAGCAGATTTTTGTAGTTTAGTCTAAAGGTAGATTCTGCAAGAAACATGTTTGGTGGGAGGGGGGGATTTGATTTACTGGCAGCGTGATTCTCAATTTCAGCCCGGCTCCACCATGCAGACGATGGGTCCGTTTCGTTTGGATTCACTTCAGTAATCAGTTTTGATCGCCGAGGTGAAGCCGAGCGAATCAGAGCACCGTTCTGTCTTCTCTGGCTAAACAAAATTCTGCTCTGAGGTCTTTTTAAAACCGGGGGAAATGGAGGTGTCCTCTGAAACGTCTCGTTTCTGTTCATGAGAAAGTAGAGAGTTGAGCCTTGGAGCTGAAGAAGTCAAGAAAAGAATTTGAGTTGAGAGGGGGTGCCACTGTGTCTAAAATATCAATGAGGGGAGATGCTGCCAAGTTTGCGGGGCACACAAAAGGGAAAAGATGACCCAGGCAGTACACAGCCGCATAAGCGTCTCTTTGTTATTTTAATTTGATTCGATTTTTTTAAAAACACTTTTAATCCTACTGCTCTGAGTTAAAGTAGGTTTTAAATAGTGAATTTCAACAAACTTTAACAAACTAAAGCATCCATCAGTCAGTCATACTACACTACTTAACCACACTCTGGAACTGTGTGTTTGCCCAGGTGAGTCCTTCATGTTGAGCTCAGCAGAAAACATGACAAACAAATTCATCAGTATAACAATACGTGCTCTTGATGCTTCCACACTCATTTGATTTCAAAGATATTTATCTTAAGAGGATAATAATTTGTGAAAGTCTCTGACATTTGTGGCTAGCTAGCATGATAATAAATCCGTGGCTTGGAACATTTTTTAGTTAATTAGAGTCAATCAATCCAAACTTTGCTCACTTACCGGTGTGAAACCGGAGTATAATGAGCAGAAATCAGCATGGTGATTGGAAAACACAAATTACAGCTGTTAAAGAGAAACTCATCCACTTTTCTTCTGTTGGTGCCAAAATGCCTGCTGTGAGGGTTTAAAATTAGCAAGGCATTCCTTTAATGGATGTTGTGGGAATGCATGCCTCTATAATTAAAAAAAAGCTGTTAATATTCTCATAGGCAAAATTCACAAGGGTTAGTTAGTTAGTGTAACTGCATGGCAGCTCTTAGAGAAACACACTGGTCAGCTGATTGTTTTAATACCACTTCCAGTTCCTTGCAAAAATATTCATACACTTTGAACCTTTTCACATTTTCCCACATTACAATTGGGATTTATGTAAAAGAGCAGCACAAGACAGTACATTATTATGAAATGAATATCAAATAATGTGTTGAAAAGTGTGTTATGCATTCCTCTCAATTCTTATAAAATCTAATGCACCCAACTGCCTTCACAAGTAACCTAATTTTTAAAATAGATCCATTTATATGTAATTCAGTGTCAATCCAAGCTCCAGTTGTATTAAAACTGAAAAGTATTATAAATCAGAGTAACAGAGGTTTGTCAGAAAACATTAGTCAACAACCACCATCACAAAGACCAAGGAGCACAACAGGCAGCGCAGCAATATAGTTAACATAAATTTTGAAATTGGTTGAGCAGCAGGTAAAAAGAAGCTGGTCAAAGTTGATGGAAAGATGGACCAAGCTTAGAAGAGGGCAAACCTAGAAGTAAATCTGTTAGAGGGTGTAAAAGACTGGAGACTCCTATAGAGGTCCACCTCCCAGAAGTACAACTAACCTACAAATAATGCAAGAGTTACGCTAGAAAACGGTTAGATCAAAGCATGTTCATATGTTTGAATGGCCCAGTCAAAGTTCAGACCTCAATTCAACTGAGAATCTGTGACAGAGTATTTTAGTCTCTAGGTAAACTGGAAGATCTACACCAAAAAAAGGCCTGCAGACTTAACTGAAGTGGACAGTGATTCTACCAAATAGACACTTTTATGAAAACTTATTTTTATATATAAAAAAGTGAAAACCATGAATTATTTGTATTTTAATTTATGTGCTATTAATCACTACGATGTGTCATATCTTTGACATCTAACCTCAATTACATTGCAGTTTGTGGCTGTAACATGACAGTATGGAAAAAGGTTTTGAGGGTGTGAATACTTTCTTGTGGCACTGTAGGAATTGTTTTTGCTTAGTCTTACCAGTTGTGTCTCACAAAATGGTGTGTGGCCAGTGAAGTGGTCAGCACAACGCATCAGTAAAATCATGTGGCATGTTAATGAACTTCACTGATATATGAGGCAGCCTTTGCTGTTAAAAGCAGCGTATATCCCAACGGTGAGTGCTACATTCATATATTCTTGACATATACCTTGCACCTTACATCTATGGAGTAATGATGTGAATAATGACCTTGCGACGTTAACAGCACCATGCAGTGGGATCTTCATCTGAGCTTGATCTTAGCTCCCAGACAGCAGCCGAATAACACCACCAGGCTGCCGGGGTGACCACGACATATACGACCTCACTGCTGGGTGTAATTTGCTCTCAAGAGCTCTTGGAAAAGGGAGAGCTTATGTTGTCGAGCTCATGTCGTCAGGGCTGGTAACAGCAGCTTGCTATTGTATTAATTATTGTCAGGGAATCCAAGGGGTGTAGATAATACAGAATGCACTGGTTGGTCCCATTTGTTTCACTTGTCACTGGAGTGAATAATTGGGAGTGCTGACCATATTAGACGCAGAGAATTTCTAAAAGATATGACTCGAACAGTCGCAACACAAAAGTATGGCTCAGAAATTAAAAAGCTTAATGTGTGCACATTTTAAATCACTATGCAATGATTTGCAGGGGTTTTATTGCCAAAAGCATTTGCAAAAGTTTTACTCTGACAGTACCAATAATTCTGATTCCCAGTAAATCCCTCAATATGTTAGAGAAACTGTATGTTTTATTAAAAGTATTATTACTCAAGAGATCAGAAAAAAAATAAAGCAGTATTATATCAGATATTCTTGATTCTTTAAAGGCTTGAGAACATTGATAGTGCTTCAGTAGAAAGGGGTTTGCTAATACAATGGGGCTCATCTTGCAATCCTCTCAAGGAATAACTATCAGTCCTGCTACAGCAGCTTCAGCGTCCCTTGGTGACCGCGCCACTGAGCCCGTGCTCGCTCCATCGCACCCCACTCCACGCCTGCTGCCACCCTGAAGGTAGATGCATCACACTGGGGAGACTCTGCAACAGCAGCCCCCTCTTCTCCCTCAAGCCCCCCAGGCCTTCTCCACGGCCTTCTCTGCAACTCCGGGTGTCCTCTTCAGCCCCCGGTCCCAAAAGTCAAAGTCAAGGTTCTCCCTCAGGTGACTCCTCCACACCACCTCCATGAATCCTCCCACCTGAACTGCACAACTGGTATTCTTTTGTCATCTGAGAATGCCACACACGCACACACACACGCACACACTCCTGTGCTCACTCTGGAGGGGACACCGCCTGTTCCTTTCTGCTCACCTCCCGGCTGCTCGCTGACTCTGTGAGCCGTGTCTGTGGTGGCGACGCCATGTGTGGGGGATCTAGGGGTTTAAAACAGCAGGCCTCCCATTTTCCCTGAATGACAAATATAAGTGCCTTCAGTTTATTGCACAAAGAATATTTTATAAATCATCTTTGACAAAGTTTGATCTGAAATGACAAGCAAAAGCAAATCGGTCTCCACATCCAAATTACTTATGGGTTAAACAAGTGGTTGCTATGGCTAAATCCCGTTTTCAGGGGTTGTCCTGTTCCCTACCACTCCCCCTTCCCCTTAGCACTTTAATCAAGCACTAGTTAGAGATATTCCACAGAGAAATTGTGCATTCCTTAAAAAAACCAAAACATCACCAGTTCTCAGGGATGTCTATGTTATGTGTCAAAGCAAGAATTATGTCATGCAAATATTCATTAAATCTGCAAACAATTTTATGACTGTAAAGGAAGAACAAAGACAGAATGTTAAATGGGCCCTATTTGCAAATAAAGCTACTTCAATATATTTAAAATTTGCTTTCAGGTTTTCTAATGTTCAAATATTCTTTATGAAGGCATATGACTGAAGTATGCAAATGTTGACGTCCTTAGTAACTTGGGCTACATCATAACTCCTCCAACTAGATATTATATTTGCATGTATCCAGCAAACACATTCCAGTGGTTCTTGACATGGTAAAGAAAAAGATTTAAATGACAAATCAATCAATCAATCAATCAAATTTTATTTATATAGCACATTTCAGCAGCAAGGCATTTCAAAATGCTTTACATCATATCAAAAACAAACATAATGCAACATAGAATCAACAGTAAAAACAATAGAAACAACAATATATTCTTAGTAGTCTTTCATTTTTCGTGAATGGTTACCAATTATACGTAATACAAAACATATCACAGCACTTGAAAGTACACTTTAGTGGTTCTTGTGCCAATAAAAAATAACTGGGAAAGTATTTACATGTATGAGTGAATTTGCAAGTGCAGCTTATATGCCTGAAAAATTTAAGGGCTGCAAAACTTTTTCTTTTGTCACATGGAAACAGGACAGCTTGCACCTTAGAAAAACATAGGGTTAAAGGTGTAAAATTGTAATAGTCAGTATCTTTAATGTCAATTTTAACACTCTTCAATTAGAAGTCTTATTTCAACTCATTAAATATTTTTGGTCATAATGTCAGTGAACAAATCTGAGAGATTAGTGTGACTGTTAGGCTGAATCCCAATACCCAGGTTTAACTATATGAATAACTAAAATAGACTTTAGTAATTATACTACTCCTGAAAAATTCTTGGAATATAACAATAAAGTATATCTAAGCGTTATACACCACGAATACTTTGTACCAAAAATGTTTCTATATGTTAATAACACATCAGAATGTATATTTTTTCCTTTTTTTATATAACACGTATAAATAAGTGAATAACATTGGTTTAATTACATATACTATTATTAATATAGCATAATATTTAAAATGTGGAATTATTTGATCTTCCCTTATAATAACTACAATTAATAATAATAATATCAAACATGATATATATTAGAAAATATATAACTAAAATGTATTAGCTGGGATAAGAATAGCATTTTTTAAGGGTCATTTACCTTTGCTCTCCGCCTGCTCCACAAACAGTGGGTCACCCTTTAGAAACATGAGGCTAAGAGAGAGGTGCAAGGCGTAAAATAGGGATTCATGTAGCCTTATTAAAAACACTTACAGTTACAAATGGGAAATGTGCTGCTTTTGTTTTTCACTTTATAAAGTCTGAGGTCATTCACCCATTCAAAGTAAGGAGCTGTATTTTTCGGACTATAAGCCGCTACTTTCCCCCCACGTTTTGAACCAAGCGGCTTTCCTGTGGATTTTTCTTCAACCACCAGGGGGCTCTTCAGCAGGAAGTGAATCATTGGAAGTCAAAATTGGAAATCAAAGAAGAAAGTGCTGATTTTCCTTTAGAACAAGCACATGCTAGCTGCAGGCACGAGGAGACATTTCTTCAAACTCATAACCCCTCATCATGGAAACCACACGAAGAAGTTCATATGATGCAGCTTTAAGTTGAGGGCTATCGATCTGGTAGTACAGGAGGTAAATAGAGCCGTAAGCTCAGCGTGAACGAACCTATGGTTTGGCGTTGGAGACGCAGGGCTGCGTCCTTAATAGCGGATTTATTAAGGATGCATCCCTCTGCTGCGTCCTTGTGGAAAACCGAGAGCGGCGGAGATACCAGCCCGGTGCAGCTTATATATGTACATTTTCAATTTTTTTTTACTTTGTGGTTGCGGCTAATGGTGAGGTGCGCTTTTCACCACCACCAAGCCCTCTGACCACCACTCTGTCCGAGGACACAATAACTGAGATGGACAGAGCAGGGGTTCAAACCGGCAACCCACAAGTTACAGGACAAACCCCTAACCCCTAAGGAAGTAAAGGCATAACCTTCAAATTAACCCCCTTTTATAGTTCTGTTTTTATTTTAGGAGTCAAAAAATCAAGTGTATTCTCACTGATAAATTGATTTGTAATTAACTTGGCTGGAATACATAAGAAAATGTTGCCAAAAAGGTAAATGTCCACCTCAGACAGATGCATAGATGGATGATAGACAGCTCAGTTAGGCAAACATGTAGTTTCTGTGATTTTTACCTCCCTTTAATTCTTTCCTCCTTTGAAAAAAACCCCCCAACCTTTTATCGGTCCTCACCTCCACTAGAAAAACACAAATTACAACTTTCACTTTATAGGTTGCCATACCACACCACACTTAGTTAACAAAATATTTTACAAACAAGATGATATCATTCCCCCCTCCCACCCCTGCCCCACCCTCCATGATATTAATATGATATGTTCTCTGATCTGTAAACAGCTGGTTATCTTGCTTTTCCACGATAAGAGAAAGTGCTGAGGATTTACGCTCGGTGAGCACATTTGGGCTGAATCTTTCACACGTCACAAATTGCAGATGGGAAGCAGTGATCTTGAACAGCCGATCACATTTCCGTGACCATCTGACACCTTCCATTTAGGAAAATAATACTTTCTATCTTAGCATACCCCTCTGCAGGAGCCAGCCAAAAGGAATTATGCCTGGTAGACTTTGCTATTCACAACTTTGCTTTTCTTTGTTTCATTGCACTGATTGGATTAAATGCTCACTCTTTATTCAGTAACCCAAGGATATGGAGATACTGACATGATTATGCTGTTTATTTTTCTGTTGTAGGAGCACAATGTTGTACCATCTTAAACAATGAAAAAGCTTAATATAGGGTAAGTATTATGCAAAGAGTTGTGTGCTTATTACTATTTCATTGGACACACTAGATGCCCTTTAAAGCCCTCATTATGAGTGAGAAACTGTTTTTAAAACTCACTTGATGTTTATTCTATTATCTCCCCCTCTTGTTTCCATAATCTTGCAGACAAAAAAAAAAAAAAAGACTTTTAAGCAACAGAGGTAGATATGGTATCTGAGTAATATGACAGATAAAAATGAGTCGGGTTAACTGGTACAGAGAGTTGTAAATCACTGTAGTGTGATTCTCAAAGGGTTTAATTAGTCTAGAAATTCCTCTCTTATCTGATGACCCCTCCCTCCTCCTCCTGCATACTGCAACAACCTACAACCATAAACGCCCTGCAATCTGAAGACCAGTGGCCTCAGGAGACTGAGTTGCTACAAAGAGCTGAAAGAGTTGGAAATGGTCATTTTATTGCATTAGAATAGCTCGCCCGAGACTCGGGTAATGTACTGCTAACTGAGAGCTAGTAAAGATAACAGTATGTGGCTGCAAACTGAAGTACGGTGAATTACTGTAGTGCCAGTGAGGAGACCTCTTAGAATGAGGCAACACAATATCGGTTGTGTAAACAACAATACAAACTGACTCCATACTTGCCTTAAACTTCCAATTAATATTACAGTGCTACAGTTTTCCTTTAGTGATAATGATTTTTTGTATTAATTTTTGAGATGGAGCGCACAGTCTAATCAGTCATCTAATGGAGTTCAACCAGAGTGAATTGAAGGGATGGGGGGGATATGCTGGCTGCGTGCTTGTCAAGCACTCAAACATCAAACAATAGTATGGCTCCTTCGCTTATAAATGCTACCTATATATATGGCCCTTTACTGCTTGACGATAGCGTTGTGCTTCTCTATTTCATAGTACATGAACAAACCCATTTATCCCTATCTGTCATTTTCAGAACTTGTGAGGCAACTGTCTCTACGGGTCCCCTGGGAGTCCCGCATGTAAGTTTATTTACTCTAATTGAGCTCTGGGTGTAATTGACAGTTTGCGGTCCTAATAAGTGATACCTGATTTTTCACGTTTGTGAGCTTAAAGACGGAATCCTAATTTATATATGAAGATTAGGTGTCTTTGTGCTAGACATGGGGACCTCAAGCTGGAGGAAGCTTCCGTCGCTGTCTGAAGTCACATTTAGGTGATTTTTCACGCTACTGGAACTTCACTCACAATAGATGCGCATGCAAACAATAGAGACCTATTATTATTCACCTTCTGAAGTTTTGTCTTTCAGATTTAGGCAAAAATATTTAGACTGTTTTTGTTTTTCATTTGTATTATGCTACAAAAAATTGTTTGGATCTTATGTCTATATGTCAATTATGTCTATTGTCTAGCAAAACAATGCTGCACATAATGAAGAAAACTATGATGTGCATTAAGCCTTCTTGGCTTGGTGCAAATAATTGCTGTCAGATATCACATAACTGGTGGTTTAATCTCAATATATATTGAGCAGTGTTGTCTCCATATTCATTCCATAATCAAAATTGAAAAGTGTGGCATAGCAGTAAACCAACAAAGAAATGACTATGTATCTAAACTGAAAGGCCGAGCAAGGCGAAATGGCCAAGATGTCCATGGCAACTCTGGAGGAGCTACAGAGATCCTCGGCTTTATTGTGATAATCAGTTGACATGTCAGCTATTAGTTAGTGCATTTCAGAGATCTGAGTTTTATGAACAGTGGAAAGATTGGTAAATTGTGGAAAGTGAGCTCAAGAAACATGTAGAAGAAGGTCCTCTGGTCAGATGAAGCTGACCAGAGGACCTGGGGCTTCTTGCAAAATGCAATGTGTGGTGGAAAACTAACACTACACCTCACCCTTAGTACACCATTCTCTCAGTGGAACATGGTGGTGGCAGCATCATATTGTGACTGTGCAGTGAGTCTTTAAAGGGTGCATCTTGACAACATAATTACACTATGAAAGTAGCTCCAATAGCAGGTTCGTTTCCAGGATTGCCCTGTTTTTTAGCTACATGTTCCAAACAACTTGAACAGCTTGCATGTCCCTGCAGCTGAAAGCATTCCCAGAGCATTATGCTGCCACCACCACTGTTCACAATAGTGTTTTTGGTGTGTTTCCGCTTTATCTTAGGCTTTAATTTCTGTCAAATTAAAGAATATATTAACTTAAACCAGTGAGAGGTGTTCAATTCATTTTTGTAATAAGTTGATCAAACATCATAGTTCATAATAAACCACTTTATGTGCTTGTTTCTGTAAACTTTGCATCACTTTGCGGATGTGTGCTGTGATGCTGCGTGACAGAGTGAAAGGAGAAATTTAAATGCTCCCACTTCACAGTATAAACAATATGGACATCATGGTAGATGCTGTTTATTATACAGATGCAAAACTTGTGTTAGTGCAAAGCATCTTCTTTTGAAGGACTAGCAGGAGCAGAATGAGATGAGGGGGTTATTTTGGCGATGGAGATTAAGGCAGGGGCTTTTTGTCATTTGTGCGAGACAAGCCATTCATCCATCCAGTTCACAGCCAAAAAAAGGCTGGTCCCAGAAATTAGCAGTTTCAGCTCAGCAGCAAAGTCGTCGGGCTGTGAAGGCAGAGAGAAATTGACTAATTAGCAATGCGCACTAAAACTTGACGGTTCTCTCTATAACAGCGAGGGAAAGAGTCGGGTTTTTTCTCCCCCCTTTTCTCTTTTCTTTCTTCCAAAGATGTTTGAAATCGCAGTCATTTACGCTCGACAGTTTTTACAATAGCCTTGAGCCATAATTTTGCGAGTCTCTCCAGCATCCATACCCCTGCATGGTCTCTCTCCACCGGCCATGCACGACCGTTTCTCTCCCCAACCGTGGATTTCCTATTACTCTCGTTACGACTCACTGAGCCCCAGGCCCAAGGATAATGATGTGTTGTTTCTTGGTAGCATAATTTGTCACACGTATATTTCTTCTTCTTCTTCTTCTCTTGCAGAAAGCACAGCTCCCTCTCACACACTCACACACTTCTTGTTAATTCAGAAGAACAAATGATCAACGTCAACAAATACCCTGAAACAGTGACTTTGTGAGTTGGAATCAATGGTTATTTGGAGACACCTCGGAACAAAGAGTTTAAAGGAAAGGGATATTCTTTAAAAAAAAAAAAAAAAAAAACCCCCCAGAAGAACAAAGGAATATTGGGGAGATATTTGGATCCTGAACCGTACTTTCTTTCTCTTTTTTTGGCGTGAAGAGCAGAAGTCAGGTAAGTTTGGTCTCCCTTCTCAGGAAAGCTGCTCACATCATTTAGTTGTGACAGGCGCTTTTAGGGACAACGCTACGGCATGTTTGGGTCCAAGTTTACGCACACCGAGCCAGCTTGTGTACAACCAGTGGAAACCAAAAAAAAAAAAGCGACGCGTAATGTGTTTTAACTTTACCGAGAAATGCATTTATGCGAATATTATCCGAATACTCACGTCCGTTTTACGCCCGCACTGCTGCCGCTGCTGCTGCTGACGGCTCGGAGACAAACTAATTGCTTTTGTATTTGACTCCGTAAATCAGTGTAATGTCCTCAGTGTGAGGGGTGTGTGCACTAAGACTGGAGAAAAGATAGCTGGATGCTGCATGTTGTTCGGGTCCAACGCGGCGGAGGAGGCGGCTCTCTCTCTTCCCCCCCTCCGGTTCCCCTCGACAACTTTAGCCGCGCTAAGGAGAGGGAAAGCGCCGCAGCGTCTCCGGCTCCTCGGCTCCACGCCGAGCTCCGTCTCCGGCTTTGAAAGCATCTCGCACTTCAGCTGAGCATGCATAAGAGCGGCGCTTTGTGGGAAGTGCTGCTGCGTTTCTGTTTGCTGCTTTACGACCAAGATCCCAAAGTTGGAGGCGCCAGAAGCCGCGCTGGCGGCAGGTTTTCCTAACCCGCTGCTCGGATGGAAGATAACTTGCTGAGAAATCTCTTGTAGTGCAGATGTTTGGTGTGTAAATAAATGGCTTGCATTGCTTATTTGTTGCCTAGGTGGCGTTCACAGTCAGGAAGTCATGTCCAGATCGGGTGATAGAACATCCACCTTTGACCCAACGCACAGTGACACCTTGCTGCATGGGCTCAACCTCCTGTGGAGAAAGCAGCTTTTTTGTGATGTGACTCTAACTGCCCAGGGACAGCAGTTTCACTGCCACAAAGCTGTGCTGGCATCCTGCTCACAGTATTTCAGATCCCTCTTCTCCTCCCATAATGTGATTAGCAATGAGGGAAGCAAGGGGGATCAGGGCAGCAGTGGGACCCCCTCATCCTCCCCAGATGACAAGCTGGTGACCACCAGTGCCAGGCCCATCAACAACCTGGTCCTACAGGGCTGCTCCTCCATTGGACTACGGCTAGTGCTGGAGTACCTCTACACTGCCAATGTTACTCTTTCCCTGGACACAGTGGAAGAGGTGCTTTCAGTCAGCAAGATCCTCAACATCCCCCAGATAACCAAGCTAAGTGTTCAGTTCCTCAATGATCAGATCTCTGTGCAGAACTACAAGCAAATCTGCAAGATTGCTGCACTGCACGGGCTCGATGAGACCAAGAAGCTGGCCAACAAGTACCTGGTGGAGGATGTACTGCTGCTGAACTTTGAGGAGATGTGCGCCATGCTGGATGCTCTGCCTCCGCCAGTGGAGTCAGAGCTGGCTCTCTTCCAGATGTCTGTCCTCTGGCTGGAGCATGACCGGGAGACGCGCATGCACTACGCCCCGGACCTCATGAAGAGGCTGCGCTTTGCCCTCATACCCGCCCCAGAGCTTGTGGAGAGGGTGCAATCTGTGGACTTCATGAGGAGTGACCCTGTGTGCCAGAAACTGCTGCTGGATGCCATGAACTACCACCTGATGCCATTCAGACAGCACTGCAGGCAGACCTTGGCAAGCAGGTGAGGATAACAGAGACAAAAAAGATATAAGCTCATAGACATTAATTCAAACAACTGCGGGATGTGAGAGTAATTACGGTGCTGAAATATAACAACAAATGAAACTACAGCGTATGAGACCAATTAGACCTTTGAGGGTTGATGGTCAGATTATGAAGATGGTGGGGCGTTTCCTCTGACACAAGACAGCTGTGTAGAGCTTTAATGTACTCTCTACTGCACTTCATTCATAACAGCAAAGCAGACGTGTCAAACTAAGGTGTATAAAACCTTTTTTCATTTTCTCAAACATTTATATTACTCATTTTAAATGAATGTGGACGAGATGTAAAAAATCTTTATGAATTTTCTGTGACTGATTGGAAGCGGCTTTATTAAACGGAGCCTGAAATGCTGAAATTGAGTTGTTGCCATGGTAATTACATGGTAATTGCACTGAATTTATGATCCAAATGAAAGAGTTTTCCTGGAATTGAAATTACATGAAAAAAAATGTAACAAAGGTTAATGCTAATTTTGTGTATTTTATTATAGCAATTTCTTCAGCCTGTGGGGAAAGTTATGTAATATTTATCTATATACTATCCACACATTATATTCATGTTTGTCTGGATTGTCAGTTTGAGAAGCAACTTGTAGTAGATAGGTATTTGCAATAAGTTGAGTGATTTTATAAAACTTCTCTATTTTCCTTTAAAATTATAAAATTTTTGTTTGTTAGAATCAATGTTAGTCCTGTGTTATACTTTACTCTTTTTTGTCATAATGCAACCTATATCTATTCCTTCCCTATCCAAATAATAAATCTTTTCCCACATAGTCACCCAAATGTGCAACAAATCAAGACTCCTCATAATTAGTTAAATATGGCAGTGTTTCTCTCCTCTCAATTAATCACTATTATTTATGTCCAAGACCTCATTTGCATATGAATTACCCCAAAAACATTTCTGTAGGGCTTCCATATTGCGAGATGTATACTGAAACAACAGCGATTTACCCAAGTGTGAAAAAATAAAAACAGAGCAGAAGAAAAAGTGTTTTCATCTGAATATAAAGACGAGCTTCATTCATTGTTTTCATTGCATATTGTGATAAATTTATAGAACTGCACTGATGGTAGTTTAGAATCCTATAATGGTAATTAATTTGCAGTAGAGGGTGCCGCTTTCAGGTTATAATTGATCTACGAAAAGCAGGAAACATCCAACAATTGGGTTGGAGAAGTCACATGAACAATTGTAGCCAATGAAATGGAGACAGTGTATAGTCAGGTTTATGTTCTGTGCTGTGCTTTTAGCCTCCAGCATGGCACCCTGCAGGACCATCCTCGCTTCACAGCTAATTGAAAACACATCTTTAGTGTACAATAACCATTCAGTAACACATCATAAGGATATATAGGCTATTGAGCAAATTTAACTAATTGTAATAAATTTGTCACAAGGTTTATTATAGCCTCATGTTATACGGAGATTGAAATTAAAAGTCAAAGCAAAAGCTTTTTTTTTTTTTTACATTAAAATTGTCCTGAATGCTTTTATTTTCCCTTGTCCAAAACCTTCCACCTTTGGCATTACAGAATCCGTTCCAATAAGCGAATGCTGCTCCTGGTGGGTGGTTTGCCTCCTGGACCCGATCGTCTTCCCAGCAATTTGGTCCAGTACTATGACGACGAGAAAAAGACATGGAAGATCCTCACAAGTGAGTTTGCAAAAGGCTCTCGCCTCTTCTGCACCCGAGGCGTCTTGTTTCAATGGCTATTACGATGAGAAATAGTTGTTCCTGTGGATGACTTTAACACGGGTTAATTTCCGCAGAAAATGAGAGTAAGGAGTTCCCTAAATCCTTCAGGTAATAATGTATCACCATCACTTTTAATATAAGTTTTTAATCAGAGCGTGACTTCACAGCATTGTGGAGCTTCATGCCCGGGTTCCCTTGTTTTTGCTGAAATACGCTGGCGGGATGCATGATGAGATTTGCTGGAATCTAATGATCTATTGCAGGCAGAGACGGAACAATAAGAAATGACATCTGCCCTCCATAGATTCTAAATGTAACATGATTTTTTGCTCACATTGATCAATGGTTGGATTAAATTACACTGTGGATACTGCTGCATGGGGTGGCAGTCAACTTGCTGACCTTGTGTCACTTGCAAGCTGAGTTAATGCACATATTAATTGGCATGATATCATAAGTAAGACATATATGAATTTAATTATAATCTTTAAACAAACTTGTCATGTTTTGTGTCCCTTTGAAGAAATGTTGGGTCTGAAGAGGAGATATTTGAGACCTTTAGGAATGTGCAAACACATCCATACTGCTCTCACCTCTTTGGAGTGTCCATATGTCTATCTCTCTGTCTTCTCTGACCTTTTGAGGCTCACCACTATATTTTTGCCACTCTGCAAAGGTCAAGAGCAGAGTGACTGGGAAACTACATTTCTCCTTTGCATCCTCATCGCTGGACATATTGAGTTCTTGTCCCTTGTTTTTGTCGGAGTCATATCTCAGCTGCTTTTCTTCATTCATACATATCGTCCACTGCTCTGTGTTTTGTCTATTTGAGGTGGGTGGAGGGGTTCAAACTTAAGTGTATCTGTTTTAATTTGTGTTTTTCTTTTCGTCTTCACCTTATTATGAGTCCTGAGCTGTTTTAGCAAAAAAAAAGGAAAAAAAAGATCTGCTGTTTTAGCTGATATTTGGTCTGTAAGGGTTCATTTTTACCAGCGGAGGCATGCATATGAAGTTCACTGGTGTATACATTGTCATTTTCTCATTAAACTCACACTTACAGGCATAAACTGCAACAAGCAAAAGGTCAACAGGGATTTCTGACGCTCACGACTGAAAAGTTAACACTCAAATGGTCCGTGGCCAAGTGGAAGGACAAAACTGCAAAATCATCCCCTTACCACATCAGTGACCACCTGATGTAGCTTCCTCACAATGGATGTGGAATAGAAGATTATTAACATTCAATCATAACTTTTCAATGAGGCGAAACCTGAGAGGGACAGGCTTTGATTAAGACATTCATCAACACAATTTAGGCAGAATCTGATTCCCCTCGCTGTGTCTGAGATGCCCGCTGCTTGACGATTCTAGTGGAAAGTTTGCCATCTAGTGTACCCACAGCAGCGTGGCCGAACACAAGACAAAGGCAGGGAGAGATTCAGCCTATGTTAATGGGCAAAATTTGTCTCCCTTTCTTAAAACAACCTGCTCCGAAAAACTAAAGCAAGGATTGTAACTACGGTATGTTTCCTTGTGTAACAAAGGAATTCTCCTTAGCAGGATTTGATCGTGTTGGTGTTAAAGGCACATAAGCAGCAGTGGTGCATTAGCTGTGAAATCATTCAACCAGCCAACACTGTGGCTTCTATGCAGAGGCTTCTGACTCCCTCTAGTGAGCCCTAGAGCTTATTGTAGACTGCAGTGATACCCATCTTGTAGAGAACCTGGTTATTCTGCTCCCTGAATGGCTGTTGACTCAGAGGGGTCAGTAAAAGGAAGAGAACAAATGTCCAGATATATATATATATATATATATAGAGAGAGAGAGCACCTTGCAAAAGTATTCATACCCTGTGAACTTTTTCATATTTTGTTACATTACTGCTGAAAACATCAGTGTGTTTTCTAGAGGATTGTAATGGGATAGTCCATGACAAAGTTTCACTT
Source organism: Brachyrhaphis roseni (assembly GCA_903066815.1). Lineage (NCBI taxonomy): Eukaryota > Metazoa > Chordata > Actinopteri > Cyprinodontiformes > Poeciliidae > Brachyrhaphis > Brachyrhaphis roseni. The sequence continues at coordinate 38,671 of CAEFZY010047733.1, read as the reverse complement.
TTTTTATTTCCAGCCGCTCTCAGTTAATACTGTGTAGAACCACCTTTTGATGCTTTTACAAATGCAGGTCTTATGGGGAAAATCTCTACTGCTTTGTGCAGTGATAGACTGAAACGATTTCCCCCCCCCAAAAAAGAAACTCAAACTCAGCTAGATTAGAAGTAGAGCATCCGTTTTCAAGTTTCACCAAAGAATCTTAATCGGATTTACGACTGGTCTTTGACTGGGCCATTCTTACACACAAATATGCTGTAATCTAACCTAGTCCACTGCAGCTCTGAGTGTTTGTCTCAGAGCTGAATGGATGTGCTGGAAGATGCACATCCATTCATCTCTCAAGTCATTTCAGCTTCTAACAGGTTTTCCTTCAGAATTGCCCTGTTTTAATCTCCAGACATTTTACCATCAACTCCGACCAACCTCTCTGACCCTGATAAAGAAAACAATTGCATGATGCTGCCACCACCATGTTTCATGGTGTTGTTCAAAGTGATGTGCAGTGTTACTTTTTCGGCTGTTTTGGTCTCATCTTACCAAAGAACTTTCTTCTACATATTTACAAACTACAGAAGGATTTTTTTTATGGCATTCTTATGACAGTGGCTTTCTTCTTGTCTATATTTCATAAAAGCTGAAGTTCTTCTGTCAACATTTTCCCAACAACCTGGACTGCAAATTATTTGCCAGGAATTTTGGTTTAGGTGGACTAGCATATATCAGTAGAGTTGCAGTTGTGCCATATTATTTAAGTTTTCAGATGAAAAACTGAACTATGCTTTTAAGACCTTTAAATCTATTATTTTATCTTCTCTACAACTTTATCCCTGACCTATCTGGTGTGTTTCTTCGTTTTTATGAGGCAGTTTTATTCTCTCAAAATACTTTCTCAGGCCTTCACTGAACAGTAGCTTTTATTATATGTCCCTATCTTTGCTTGGTTGCACTCAATTTTATTTATTGGGGCTCAATATGTATGCACACCAAACTTTCACATTTCTGTTGGAGGAAAAAAAGAAAACAATGTATTATTTTCCTTCCATTTCATAATTGTTTTATTACTTATAATTGGAACAGGAGTCTGCAACCTGCGGCTTCAGAGCTGGGAGTGGTTCTTTCATCCCACAATGAAAGAACCAACATTTGTTCTAGATAACTTTAGCTAAAAATTATTAAGAACCATCTGTTGATTTTTAATGTAAAAATTCAAACAAATGCATGTTTTTATACCCCACCAGGGGGCTTTTTGTGGGCTCTAGTGTCCCTTATTTGACAGTAGGCTGACAGGAAGGGGGTAATGAGAGGGGGGAAGACATGCGGCAAATATCGTCGGGTCCGGGAGTCGAACCCGCGACGGCCGCGTCGAGGACTCAAGGCCTCCAAATGTGGGTCGTGCTATCCCCTACGCCACCACAGCACGCCACAAATGCATGTTTTAACACTTTTTCAGTTATTTTCATAATTAATTTCCACCATAAAATGACAATAAATATACTTTTAGATAAATTTTTCTTGTCATATGTGCTTTATTGAGTCAATTCTTTTCACATATTTTCCACGTATGACAAAGTGCATAAATCCCCTCTTTGAAAAGTGTTGTTTTTCTTTAGTAATAAAAAAGATAAAATGAAATAACACAGAAATGAATTGATGGTTCTTCAAAAAAAAAGTGTTATCTTTTTTGAAGATAACGCTTTTTTTTTGAAGCTATAGTAGATATCAAAAATAATAAGTTGTCTTTTTCTAACAGTGGCTCTAAACCACTGATTTAACTGGACTGAACGTGAAACTGGCTCTTTGGACACCTGGTGTAGCACATACATTTCTAGTCAAATATTTTGAACTGTATAGTAGTGGTGTGACAAAATATGGAAACAAGGTCACATTTATATAAGGGAGTCATGATTTGTATGCTCTTTCTTCTAACATCTTATTATTAATTTTCCTCATATTATTCACCAGAATCTTTCTTCTTAGAATACCTTAAACTTTGACACTTAGACATTGTAGACCAATAATCTTCTGCATCAGTACATGATTTTTATTTTATTTTTTTAAAGTACAGGCACTAGATACTAAATAAAAAGCTGCCGATCCGTGTCCTATATACTGCTGACTGAATGATAATGTAAATAGCATGTGAGAGAATTTGGCAGCTGTATGGAACCTCTCTTTGAGGTGCACTGAAGGCAGGCAGCCTAATCCCCTTCATCTGAGATAAAGCTGTGTTTAGCGTATGTAGCATTAGTTCCTATCTGAGACTTCCCCTCCCGTAGAGGACCAGCTCATGTCATCCAGCCTGAGTGAGATTGCAGGGAGAGGCCAATTGGAAAGAAATGAGATTCAAGGCTGTCTAATTTTGCAGCAACTGTGATCCATCAGGCGGTGGGGAGGTGACAGTGGAAATGACTGATGGAGACAGACAGGTGGGCTTTAACATTTCACTGATTTGTGCTCAAAAAGCACCGGGCCCGAGATTTATTGAGTGAACACGATCATGTTCATTATGACTGTCACCTAAGACCATTTCTCTACATCTCAATGGGGTCACTTCAGCCGAAGGAGACGGAGGAGAGACATGGAGCACAAAAACATACATAGAAGAAAAATCCTCCCTTCTATGTATGGAGGAAGTGGATGTCTAATGTCAAACACATAAAAAAAAAAGACCACGATATTCTGCAGTTTGTCTTTATTGGAGCGACATATCATATCTGGAAGATCTACTGCTGTGGCATATTTTAGCAGAACACCAACTCTGCAATAATTAAAGCTGCACTTGAATCATCATTCTCATCTCAATATCAACATGTGCAAAATCTAAATTTTCATAACTGCTTCAATGCAATTAATAGGTTTTAATTTCTACTTTCTAAAATATGCAAAAACCTTGGAATATCAGCCCGTTTTACTTGCTTGACTATAAATACCAGAACAGCAGAAAAGGTGTAATATGCAGTACGATAGACGCTACACTACACACTACAGTAACTGACCTGTTTTTCTGTTTGCCATTTAGTAATGCCTTACAACAGCGCTCATCACTGCGTGGTAGAGGTGGAGAACTTCCTGCTGCTGATGGGTGGAGAGGACCAGTGGAATCCAAACGGTACAGCACCATCACAAAATACTGTCACAACAAACATTTGCATTGGTTCATATCTGTCAAAGGTGCTATACCTTCAGATGGTTGTAAACACTCATTCGAGGGTTAGATCAGCTCTGAATGAACAAACAACACTCCAGTAAACACTTGTCATTAATTGGGACAGGAAACTAACTGCAGTTATCACTGGAGTATTTATGGTGCCATCAGTACTTTTTGTGAAACACTGGTAGTGTTAACTGTTCAAAGCCTGGAGATTAAATCTAATCTTTCCAAAATTTGGATAGCCCCCCCCCCCCAAAGTCAGAATCAATCTTTTTTGTCAAATTTATGTACACAAATAAGAAATTTGACATTGGTCCTGCTTTATTCTCACTATTTAACTAGTATCATAAAAATGAAATTATTTGGATGGTATCATTTATTTTGGTTTTTTGTTTGCTTGTTTCCAGGGAAGCACAGTACAAATTTCGTCAGCCGCTATGATCCCAGATTCAACAGCTGGATTCAGCTGCCTCCCATGCAGGAAAGGTTTGTAACTTTTTCTTTTAAATGTAAAAGAGGCAGGTTTAGAAAAGAGCCAATTGTAAACATCACAGAAAATTGAGTAAAAATGTTGTTTTTTTTAACTATTAGCATAATGCAGCTTCTTTCACTGCAGGAAAAGAAGAGGTTGCCAAAGACATTTGCTCACAGTTTGAAGAGCATACAGCATTTCTTGAATGTCTTTCACTTTGTAACACAGGTCTTAGCTCACAAGATAGGTTTTACCTTTAAATTGAAGCAGCAGTTAAAGTCATTGTTGCAATTGCACTTATTCTAAAGCAGTGGCATCCATGACTTGTACTGCTGTGTACAAGTCATGGCTTGGCATTTGGAGAAGCCAACAGGGTAGGCTTCTCCAAATGCTGGGTAGTTTTGCTCTCCAAAAACGATATCTCAAAATAGTATCCTAATTGTCTGGTCGAATTTATTGAAACCAAAACTGCAAAACTATCAAAGACCAACCGCACGGGTGGAGAAGGTAAACACATGGTTTCCACTTATCAGAAAAATCACCGATAGCCTGACTTATCTTGTGACATGCTACAGTTTATATGTATAAAGATGTGAGAGTGTTCATTTCCTACGTTCTCATCCCCTCCATCAAAACAGAGACGAAAGAAGCATAAAAGTATGCAGAGAGATGATGTTGCATGTTTGACTCCTCCTCCTCAGGAGAGCCAGTTTCTTTGCCTGCCGCCTGGATAAGCACCTGTATGTAATTGGAGGTCGGAATGAGACGGGCTACCTCTCCAGCGTGGAGTCCTACAACCTGGAGACGAACGAGTGGAATTACGTGTCATCTCTGCCACAGCCTTTAGCTGCACATGCAGGAGCAGTGCATAATGGCAAGATCTACATATCAGGTCAGGAAAAATAGGTTACCTGTAAACTATGGTTACCAAACATTTGCTTTATAAGGCATACTGCTGCTAGAAGATGTCAGGTGTTTAATCACAATAAACCATTATGAATTACAAACTATTACTGAAACAAGCTCAGAAATTACATTTAAAAAAATCTTGCATAAATAACATATGTTACACTTCAGGCAAAGGAACATCATGATGTTGCATTAATAAAAAGTTTAAAGTGAGTCAGAATAATTCTTTAAAAGATGTCATAATCCAGCTGCACACCCCCACATGTTGTCCACTGTTAAATGCAGCCACAAACAACATTGACAAGCAGCTCTGTCTTGTAAATTTTGCATATCCACAGTTGCATCCTTTGAAAGGTATAAACATAATTTCATTTTAAAAACCCGTGTTGAAACAAGCATATAAAATAAAACATGAATGTTAAAACAGTAATGCTTTTATAATGGTACTGTAGTCATCCCTCTCGAACCTTTTCATATTTGCCACATTACAGCTGAAAACTGTAATTCAAACAAAATAAAGATTTCAAAGTGTGGACTGCATTTTTGTTCACCACCTTTAGGATCCCTACATTACTCTGCAATTTGCAAAACAGGTCACTCAGTTTGGATGGAGAGCTTTTCTGAGTAGCAATTTTCAAGTCTTGCTAAAGACTTTCACTTGGATTTAGGACTTCAATTGAGCCATTTCAACTCACAACTATGCTTTCATCTATAGTATTCAGCCATATTTTCATCCTGCTGAATGAGGATTTGCGCTGTATTTAGATACATACATCCATATTCTTATCAACTCTATCCCAACTCTCCATCTCTGAAAAACAAATCGTCTTCCCCATTTCCACGGTGGCGATGATGTGTTCAGGGCACAGTGTTAGAGTGTGCAGGACAAGCAAGAACAAATTTCTGATGTATTTATTAACACTAAAGGAGGTAGGCTAAAATCTACTCAATCATGTTAATGCAAAATCTTCACAACCACCCTGGTTCCTGGTATTATTTGTTTTGAAAGTACATGTTTGCTTCAGGGGCCTTTCACTTTTATTTGATCCGTCATTCAAATGCAGAATGTCACAAACTGAAACCTTATCTTTTTCTGTCAGGACTTAGTAGCACTGACTCATCTATTCTCCAGTCATAGTGGCAACATTAAAACATGCAAACAAAGACACCAGCCTGTTTGAACAAAACAGATGGGAGAAGCAGCCATTAAATGTGACACATCATGCTCTATTAGAGTAAAAAGAAAAAAAAAGACATCTACTCAGCAAAAGATCCAAATATACTCCAATAGAGGCAAATGCGATTGTATCAAAAAATCTATAATCTCTCTCCATGCCTTAAAATCATTAGGTATTCCTTGCATTTCTTTCATTGAATGGTTTTACCTCGTTATGTATAGCGCAAAGCACAAGCACTGCATTTTTACAACCAAGTTATATTTTGACTGTATTAACAACACAGGCTTGTGATTACATGTTACAGGTGGAGTTCATAATGGCGAGTATGTGTCCTGGCTCTACTGCTATGACCCCGTAATGGATGTTTGGGCTAGAAAACAAGACATGAACACAAAGCGCGCCATTCACGTCCTGGCTGGGATGAACGATCGTCTGTATGCCATCGGTGGAAACCATTTGAAAGGTGAGCGCTCAGGCTTTTCAGGAAATGACGAAGGGTCGCGATTTGTGCTCTTTGTTACAGTTGTATACAAATCGTTTGGCTACTATGTCCAAGTGCTGGCCTTCGTCACCTTGTGAACCCTTATTCTACCCTTGAGAATGCAAAATCTGAAACAGATGGTACAAAGAAATCTTTGAATCTGCAGACAGAAACTAAATGCAAGCATTTGTTTTGTTTTTTTGTTTTGTTTTTTTCAAATGTCCTTACAGGCTCTGAGAGACAAAGGAAATTAAATTGTCCATTTTTGTTTTTATACAAATGCATGATTTAGAATGAAATGCTGGTAACTTGAATGTGTTCCAAAAGTGTGTATGGGTTCTTCATAACTTCAAATTATTTGATTTTTGAAGACTACTTTACATTTTTTGTTACAGTTTTGTGCCAGTTGCCAGGCAGTTCAACCAGATTACACCAGAACTACTTGTTCATTTGTGTTCCTCTCAATACAGATTTGTTCACAGAGGTACTTAACATAGCCCTTTTCAACATGCCCACACAAAAACAGCAGAAAGAAAACTGAGAAAACACAGAAACAAAAAATGTATTTTTCTACTGGCAGACTTTTATTTTAATCTCAGAATATAAGGTTGATTGTAAAATATAGAATGTCTGCACAGTTTACACATTCTTCCTTTTCTTCCTTCTTTGACTTGGACAGGTTTCTCCCATCTAGATGTTATGTTGGTTGAGTGTTACGACCCAAAAGCTGACCAGTGGAACATCCTCCAGACACCGATACTCGAGGGCCGCAGTGGTCCGGGCTGCGCCGTTTTGGATGATAGCATCTTCCTCGTGGGTGGCTACAGCTGGAGCATGGTAGTAAATGTACTTTACAGTAAATAAACACAGAAACCTGTAGACATATTACATCCAGTGGGTGATGGTGATTGAAAACACACCATTCTCTTGGTAAACTATTTCTAGTTTAATTTCAAATTACTGTTATAAAAGTGCGATGTGACAAATGCAGATGGCAGAGAAAATGTGATCAAACTTATACATTTAAACCCAGACACAGCTGTCCATCTTTTCCAAAGTATGCTGCTTTTATGAAAGTTCAGAGTAAAGCAGTCTGTAAAATAATACAAAAATTCACTTTGACTCTTGGCCCTCATATTATCATATTTTGCTTCATGATGCCCAGGCTTTCTTTTAAGCTCATGCTTCTTTTTTTTTTACAAATAGCAAAGTATGTTTTAGAAATTAATGCATCATAACAATTGTCCTGAAATATTAGTCCAGCCTTTGTTTTCTGATTTCATTGCTTATTCTGTTAACCTTTTATTTTGCTTGATGTTTGTATTATTATTACTACTATTTATTTTTCCTTTTAGTTTTGATAGTAAACCTTAGTGTTTTATGCTGAGATTAAATTACACACATGCAGACTCCGCTTACTGATTAAATGACTTCCAAAGGGGATCAGTTGCAGTGGATTTTATTTAGGGCTATCAGGGTAAAGGGGGTTAAACACTAATACATGCTGTAATCTTCAGAAGTGTTTTATTAAAAATGTTTAAAACCATTCATCATTTTCCACCTTCCAAGTATGTGTTGGTCCATCAAATGAAATCCCAATAAAACATAAAAGATTGAGGTTACAAATCCAAACATTGAAAGGAATAAAAGGAACGGTCTGATTTTCCCCTTCCTCAGGGTGCCTACAAGTCTTCGACCATCTGCTACAGCCCAGAGAAGGGAACATGGACGGAGCTGGAAGGAGAGGTGGCGGAGCCTTTGGCAGGCCCAGCCTGCTCCACAGTCATCCTCCCCGCCTGCCTTCCTTTCAACAAATGACAACTAATCCAGCCAATGGGCAGCAAGGGGGACGAGCAGCAGCAGGGCAACTGGGGGGAGAACCACCAATAAACAAAACATTAGTCAAGAATTTTGTGACGAAAACCCTCCAGCTTTAGCCCGGTTGTGGTGTAAAAGTTATTTTTTTACAGGTTTGACAAGAGCACTTTCATTATTCTCTACTGATGGATTGAGAGGGGGGGAGAGGATGAGGTAACTCATATCTAAATGAATCATCTGTTCTGAGAAATAGTCTGTTCCATACTTAATTTTATTTATTTAAACAGTTTGAAAGTGTTTTTGGCTTCTCTTCCATCGCACGCATAGTGTCGAACTGAATTATAGCATTTCAGATCCATTGTACCTTGTACACAGTAGAGGCATCGTCACCAGATTACGTTTTAAGGAGGCTCGGTGAATTGAAAGTGTATAAATATTCAAAGGTTATGTTTGTACTCATTGCTCTCTGTCCGGATTGTTCACTTGCGTAACAAATACGTTGTCTCTTTAGGAAAATGTACATATCTGAGCATCTGAAAGGGACACTTCCAGAAAACTGTTGGCAAACAGAAAGAGTGAACTAAAGAGCTGCTCCAAGTTGGTATTTTAATTTGTCTTGATAATGTACACTTAAACTGAATATTTTTTTTTACAAGTTAATTCTTGCCAGACGTTTGTGGCAACTAGTCTTGATGCCACAACAAAGCTGCTTAAGAATCATGATTGATGACTCATATTATAATGACACTAATATTATTCAATGTTGGTACAATCAATTTGGAATTGCTAACCAGTATAATTTTCTGGGTAAATATATGTGGAAGATATTTGGGGTGTTTGTTCTTGAAGTTCACAGATGCAGGTCTGTTTATGAGACCACATGGTTTAATTGTTTAATGTAATTAAAAAGCAAGAGAGCATACAGTGGTCTTTGATGCACTTTCAACTCAGCAAAATTCACTGATTTGTACATTAAATCAATGTGCCGTGTTTAAGAGATATCTTCTGTGCAAATGAATCCAGTCTTGTCAACGTTATTAGGTTGAATAAAATTGACTCTAAATATTAATGCCGTTGAATTCTGTAATAAAAAAAAGTTGTTGATTTCATTCCTGTATATAAACCGCCTGCAGTGAAACATTTTTGTGCACTCAACTTTGGATTTATTCTCAAATCCTGTTATGTATTTGGCATTTTAGAAAAAAATCAAATAAAATGATTGATGATCAAAATGACTCAGTTTGTGATGATATTCTCAAAAAGAGAACTTGGAATAAATATGATGCATATGCTCTCAAATATTTTTTGTTTTTACAATCTTTATCTGATTTTTTAAAAAAATTTTGTCCATTGTCAATACTTTTGACAAACCCCTTTTATTAAATGCATAGTACTTGTATTTCACAGGGTCAGAACTCACACAAAATTTGATTGCTTCGTTTTGAATAAACTCTCTAGATTGACAGGGTAGAATCTCTCTAATCCAGAGTCAAGATCATAAATCCCCTAACACCAGTGCATTATGACTGTGAGAAGAAGCCAGAGTGGAGATAATCTATGCATGCACTGGAAGAAAAAAAAAAAAAGACAAGTTTGGATTCAATGCCAGGATTTGTTCTTGCTGCAAGGAAACAGTAATCACTGTATCCCTGTTCAGCCCCAAATGACATACTTAAGGAGTCAGTATTGGGTCCCGATCTTTTTACTGCATAGAATTGATATGATGCCACCTGTCAATCATTCTATGGAGTTTGTCAGCAACTGACCAATTGGCGGTCGCAATATGTCCCGAAGACCACGCCCCTTATCTGGAGGAACTGAACCTGCAACATCGTAGCCAGGGTTTATCATCCCTAACCTGCTGCAGTCATAGAGATTTCCAGGAAAATAAAATGAAATCATGATCAAACATTGTCAGTAGGGAGCATGCAATCCCATCAGCCATCACCCAGAGCGTGTAGAAGGCGGAATACAAATTATTGCATTTCTAAAACCTATAAAGAGAGTCTGGAACAATGCAAGAAATGGATCAAGGCCTGCAGCCCACTTCATGTCCAGTTGAATGAAACCGTGATACAGGGTAACTACCACATGTTCTTCTGCAGGAAGATAACAGTTGTTGTTGTTGTTGTTGTTGTTGTCATAATGGACAGTATGATAGTCAAATCAAAGATCAATGAGTGAAGGTCGTTATGCTTCCTTCACTCATAAGGAAGCATAACTTCCTTATGAGCTACCATTGTATAAATTCCAATGGTATCTCTGTGGCAGCATGACAACGCTGCAGTAACTGCGGTATTTACATTTAAGGACCTTTTTATGCTACTGTTAATTTTTAAGCATTTTCCTGATGGCAGATTTTCACAAGCCAGTATTATTTAAGTAATACTCACCTGTTTTGTACGTGCAAAATGTGTCGGACACAGCTTTCACACTCACATCCAATGAGACTCATTTTTCCTCTGGCTGCAAAAGTCTTCGACTTTTACTTTGATTTCTCCATTGTTTCCTGCAAATAACCTTACAGAACTACTGTAGGACTGTAGGAGAATTTTCATGCATGTCATCTTGGCCTTAGTGTTGGCTGATAAGGAAAAACCTACTCAAAATATGTATCGCATTGAGTTTCACTACCTCTGCAACCTTTTGTTTATTGAAGGTTTGCTCTACTCCTGCATGGGGGCGGAGCCCGCGTCATACTGAAATACTTCAGAATTTGAAGACTGTTAGACCAATAGATTTCAAATACCAAAGTCTATTGGTCTAACAGATGATGCAACAATATTGGGGAGAATTAGAAAAAAAAAATTGGGCTAGTTACAGAAGAAATGGTTAAATTTTAATATTGGTTTTTATAAAATATATATATATCATTAATTAATTAATTAATAGGTTAATTAAAAAATAAATGTGTCTTATTTGGGAAATCTTAAGATGTATTGATTTGGAAATCAATAGAAAGAGTGTTTGGAAAAAAAGGTTTGTTAAATTTTTTTTTATAAAGTACACAACAATATACTTTCAACTGATTTTTAAAACTTATTAAAGGATAGAAAGAATAGGACAGTTCAAATTTAACCAATTATTAAATTCTCACTACTCTTCCATAAAACCATATATCTCATAGAAATGCTCAGCCCTGCTCTTACAGTCTAGAGGTAGTTAAACACTTAAGAGATGATTAGGGGGAAAAGGCTACATAGCTGTCAGCAGAGTGAGAAGAATGAGGAACAACACTGATTTGATTAAGACAAAGACATGCAAAGCGATCCACTGAGGAAAATCAAGAGATTTAGACAGGTAACAAGAGCTTTAATGTGAACGTCTAGCATGTGTGGATTTGAAGTCTTCATTTCTCCTCCAGTGTCGGTGGCAGCAGATGGTTTCTGCACTGCTCAGAGTCCCACTCATGCTCAGCCCTGGGAATAACAGGATTGGTTTAAAAAGAACATGAGTGACCTTTTAATTATTACATAGACCATCCTGGCTCTGTTTTAATCAAATACAAACTATTCTCTGTAATTAGCTCTACTGGTGTAATTATACCTGATGAAGATAAATCTCCCCCCAAAAACCAGGGTTGCATTTTTCTTATCCAGAGAAGGTAGCTGACAAAACCTTTTTTTTTAAAAAAAAACTTGACATATTATGCTAGAACAGAGTGAATGTAAAAGAATAGAATAAAATTACAAATTTGAACTGTATGAATAGAGTACCTAAATAAAAAAACCTAAGCACCAGAAGAGGCCCCAAGTACAAATGAACTAAACTAGACAAAAAAGGTTTCAAAACTGCACGTAAGATTGTTTATTAAATAATTTTTTTGTGAAAATTTGACATAAAAATTTTTTTGCATTATAAGTGAACCAAAAGATCAAAACTATGAACATGAATTCTGTTACGTGTATTTTAAAGCAATATTGTTGTCATGGTTTGTGGAGATGGGGGACCCAAAAGCAGACAGGAAACAGGAAGGATTGTGTGATGGTGAGTTTAATGAAAAAGAGTTCAGCAAACTCTATGAAGCTGAAATCCAAAATAAGGTGGCACAGAGAGTGAAACAAGAACAGGTACACTACAGCAGACAAGACAGAAGGTATTATGGGGATCTGACAATGTCTGAAACGGGGAGGAATAAATGAACAGGAAGCAGCTAAAATGACAAAATAACAACACAGAAGGGAAACCATGGAATCACAGTAAAATTAACAAAATAATTAAGAAAAAAAACAAAACAAGAATAGACCAACACAGGAGTGACTTAAAACATAAAACTGACGACACAACAGCTACAACAAAAAAGAAATGATTGAAAACTAAGAAGCCAAAATCAAAAACCACAGAAAACCAAAGATCAACAATTATTTCTCTGTTAAAGATTTTAACCATAAGCAGGAAAAAAAAAATTAAAAGAAAGCAGAACTTAAACTCATTTCTTCAGTCAAATAACATTTCCAATCCTAAAACAAAAATGGGAAAAATAAAAACATTTACAAACATTTTGCTCCCTGGCAGATTTCTTTGGCTATTGTATCCAAACCAAATGATTGGCTGAGCCCCTTGAGGGGCAACAACTGCAGTCAAGTGTTTATGAAAACTGGCAATTTGTTTGTTAAATCACCATGGAGGAATTTTGCCTGTTTTTCTTAATTCAGTCCCATTGGAGGGTTTTGGGGGCTGGTAGGTGTGGATAGCTTCATCCTCTTAATAAATTCAATTACCATTTAAAAACTGTTTTCTGCATTTCCCTTTTTTATTGATGTAAAATGTATTTGTAATCTGAAATATGTAAGTGTGACAAAAAACAAGGACCTTTAAACCAAATCTGAAATAATGTATTTATTTATTATTTGACATTTAAATGTTTGAAAAGGTCATGTAAATGTTGATATGTTGCAAACCTTTTCTTTGTCACATTTTGTCTTTCAGAAGGTTTAAGATGATGTGTGCCGACATAATGCTTTTTTGGGTATGCTTTTATAAAACACCTTACTTAATACATAAACACTGTTTGTAATTAAAGTGAACTATTTTCAGTTTTAAAAAGTAATCTTTCTACCCATTAAAAGTTTAAGTATACTGAAAACATCAAAACATTTAATGAACCAGTAAAATGTTGGTTTATTTCATGGGGAAAACGATGACCAAGGAAATGATCAGGAACAAGGTCTTATTTACAACTCAGCAGTTATTTGTCATTAAAAATGATTCATCAAATGGTGAGAAGACAGCGTAGTGAGTCATTATTAGTTTCATAAATACAATTTATTATTTAATAAGATTCTTCTCTGTGCTCTTTTAGCACCTTTTGAAACTACAGTAAAGGATTGAAATAAGAATGTAATTGTTTCTTTTAGTCAATCAATTCATCTGGGCCCCGGAAAGTTACTTAGCATCTAATACGTCATCATTTGTTTTCTTGTTGGGGTGTGTGTGTGTGTGTGTATTGTGATATTTGACTTGCTATTTTGAGATAAAATGCAAAATAAGCAGCAACTTGTCCTTTTCTCTCTTTTTTGGTGTTTTCAGAGGAGTGGAAAGAGTGTGGCTTTAGCTCACCATCTAGTGGTACATGTCAGAGTTATTTGCACCCACATTGCTGCTCCACATAGACACCTGTTGCAGTTTCTCCATCGACCTCCTCCCCCCATTATTGTCCCTCCCTCAACCAGTGATCTGAGAATAACCACTAAACTCTCCTTGTGAAGTTTTGGAGCCACATCCCTGCGCGTCGCAAGCCACACACCAAGTGACTCATATCACGGGCAGCCGGTTTGCGCGAAGATGGTCGGGATTATTTCCTCGCCTCACATCTCGTCTCCACGCGTGTTTACGCTCATGTGTGCCACACGGCTCTGGCTCCCAGCCACCCCGCGGTATTTATAGCCATACAGCGGCGACCAGCAGCACTCAAGGAGAAACCTTCCTCTGAGCATCAAACTTGGACGGATTGAGTGACAGATAGACAGAAGGAGGGAGGGGGCATGGATTTAGGATCCAGCTCAGGATGAAGGAGCGCACCGCACCTCAAGGTAAGCCGATCAGATCCATTGATCATTTATAGATTCACTGATATGTACATATACATTTTTTTTTTCATGTTTCCCTATTTGTCGCAGGTAGTGCTTCAATCCTCCAGTGTGCATTTTAGCAATCTATTTCCATACTTCTGAGTGCTGCTTTGTTTCTTCCTCCTCCACTCTCCTGCGCGTCAAACACTTAACTCCACAGGATTAAAGAAGCGGCAGCCTAATTAACAATACCCGTTAACTGGCTAGTTAATGCATTTCCAAGGCGGCTGTCGACGTGCGGCTGACGTGAACAAATTGGACGAAGGGGGCGCCTGTTGTTTTAGTGGGCACTAATTGAAGGAGATCACAGCCTACCTGAAATCTTAATAAATAAATAAATAAATAAATAAAAATAAACAAGAACTCCTCCACAAAGGTGTTTCTAATTGAACAGATCATAAAATTCAAACAACCACTGAGTGGTTTTACTCTTGTTTGAGTAGGTCTGTCAGATGTGAGGGATCCACCCTTCCTCTTGTATAGTTTATAGCCTGTTGATATAAGCAGCCTTGACCTTTAATTGCCCCTCATCCGTGGCTCCACAGCAGACTGATAAAACCACCTACAGCACCATCTTTTGTGCTACCATCAAAGACTTCCCACTGCCGAGCAGCATAAAGGTGCCATCAGACTGCCCTTCTAAATGTGTGCGCTGACCTTGCAGCCTCTGCCAGATTTCATAGAGGCGCTTCTCTGGTGTTGGAGGGCAGAGCTCAGCTCAGGCTGTGTCCAGTTCATGTCTGAGGAGCCCCTGCTGCTGATGATGAGTGAGTCATCGAGCGCTTTTTTGCTTCGGCTCCTCCACACTCAGTCATCTTCCTTTCAGCTTCCAGCGGCCTTGTTCCGTCTGGCTCCTGATTGACCGGCTCCGTGCAAACTTGCTGTTTTCCAGCCTTTTGACACTCCATCTGACCCCCTCACATTTCTCCATCTCAGTAAGAAATACACTTTGCAGGCAGCAGAAAGAAAGGAAAAAAATTCTGTTTTACTTTTTCTTTTTTTTTGTAGATTATGACTGAAAAAGACAAAACTCAAACCCAAATGTCAGCTGTTGATTCCTGGGCAAGCAACTCCTGTGTCTGAGAATCACAAAAATTATGAAGAGTCATGAACTCCATTTTGGTCAAATGTGTATAAGCAATAGAAAACTTGTTCCGGGTGAAACAAACTATATTTTGTTTGAAAGCAATATTGTCTTTCTAAGCAAAGAGTCACACATCTTGCCAGTCATTTCAGAAAGTGTAATTGTAATTTTATAGAAATGTATTGTAAGAAGAGTAAACTGTTTTAGACTTCTATTTTATATATATATATATATATTTTTTTTTAATGATTATAGCTTACAGTTGAGAGTCTCAGAAAATTAGAATACTACATTGGACAAATCAAAAATGGATGTTTTGAGGACATAAATCAGGCTACTGAAAAGTATGTACATTTCTATGTACTCTATACTCCTCTTGCATGAATTACTGTATCAACACAGTTTTTATTGGTGTACAAAATTTAATATAAAATCTGCATATTATTGACTTTAGAGAAAAAAAATATCTTCTAGGTTTTACAGAAACGTATTCCACTTGTTGATCAATCTTATGGTTAACCAAATCACAATGTATAATATATTTACATAATACCTACAGTGTTACCTGTAATAATCCTCATCCCTTAATTCAGTCTTTAAAGAACCAGTCCTTCAATGAGGACAGAGCAGACATTAAAGAGACAGAAGCAAAAACAAAGCATCTGCAGTGTTAAAAGAGTGGAGTCAGCATCGTTTTGTAGCCACAAATTGTTATTTTTTACATTAAAGCATTAAATCTAAGGACGCACCCAAAAGGTTCTGATTTTATCATGATCTGCCCGACAAAAAAAAAAATAAAAATAAAAATTTCTTCTTACCTTTTCATTAAATGCAATAAATCAAAAATCTCCCTCCATCTTTGCTCTATAACTTCACCAGCCAACAACATTCACTTTGAATAACTTTTTTTGCTTGACAAAAATCGGGACATGTGCTTTGATGCCTAAATGGGAATAATGTAAATCCTTTATTTTCAGTTGGATTCAACTGCAATCAAAGGAATTGTTGTATGTTGCGATTAGAAGAATCAGAATCAGTCAAAACTGGAGTCTGCAGGTCAGACCTAAAAGATAAAAGTCTAATCTCAAACTAGAACGTGTTCTTTTAGTCTGCCACAGAAAGATTAGAAACCACATAGCAATACATAAAAATATTGTGAATGAATCACTCAGCAAGAGCTGATATTCAGACCATTCTTATCTGCTTAAAGGAGGGGAAAAAATTTAAACTCTACAGCAATATCAGCAGGTAAAAAAGTTTCAACAGCCAAATGAAGAAGTTGGCATGTGCACAACAACAGTACATCATTATAGTGTCTAACACATCCAAGTGACAAGTGACATTAGGTAATTAGAGCTAAAACAGTGGAGTAGAAGCTACTCATCTATCAATCATTAGCTGTTACTTGAGAACAATTACAGCATTTCCACTCAATAAAATAACATGGCTCTCTGAACTCAAAAGGAAAAAACAATCTATACAGAATGTTTGTGAATCTGTTTGAAAAGTTAATTAAAAACACAGATAACAGGTCGTGGTGCAGACCAAATGACAAAAGTTGTGATTCTCTGAGCTCCACTTGGACCTCAATTTATTGCAGTCTCTTTGCAGGTTGCTGAAACATTTTGAGTCTGGACCAAAATTGAAAGAGTCCCCCCCCCCCGCCCCTCTGGCTTATCAGTGTTTCTCTAATTAGTGCTGCCATCTCACACCCGTCATCTTCTGCTTCTCTTTTCTTCCCATTTGTAGAATTATGGTGAACCTGCCAAACTCCTGATCCCTGCAGATATGCTCACCAGTTCCGACCAGTCTCTCTCCCTTTCCTTCACACCAACTCTCCACTCTCCATCACACCGTGGACACACTCATGTCCAGTCCTCCCTGTCCCTGCCGGAGCCTGAGGACTGGAGGAGGTCCATCCCGTCTGCCCGTCCTGGCCTGGCTCAGGGGGCTCGCTCCTGCTCCCTGCAGGTTCCCCACGGCGGTCCTGAGAACATTGGCTTGCCCCCTCGTGCAGCCAGTTTCGACGTGCCCTACAGTCAGGATGATGGCTCGTCTGATCAGGGCTCGGGGTCCCTCAGCCCTCACTCCGCACTGCGGCGGCGCGGGGGTCTTGTGGAGCAGAAGGACATCATTATGGCCCACCAGGCTCACAAAATACAGAGCACACCACAAGCCCGCAGGAAGGAGTGGGAGTAAGTATAAAAGAGCTTCCAATTCAAAGGATTCCTTTTAAACTGTGCATGTAAAGATGATAAATCTGCAAGGAGTACGATGAAAGCCTCAGTGAAAAAAAAAAAAAATTCACAAGGATAATACATGGTTTTTTGTATTAACCTGTAAATTACAGCTTTGTGGAGACAGATTTGGTCAAAAACGTGATCTGAGACTTGTCAACAAAAAGCTTCTTTATGGCAGCCCAGTTCCATGTTTCTAAAAAGACCTAAATGTGAGCAGGCATGAATAATACAAGAGCTGGAAATACAATGTAAGCCAGTACTGACAGTAATAATTACATCTGCAACTCCTGCTGCGGCGTGTCTGTCTGTCATCAAAATAGAAGATGTGACACGCTACAGCCTCAGCAGATACTTAATATACCAAGACATTTCCATGTTTACTAAAACTGTGGCAATTAATTGGTTATTTTATGACTAAGTTACCCAGACAGCAATTTTAAATATGCTTTTATCTAGTAGTTTTGGGTCTACAAGTATTTTTTTTTCCTGCTACAGCACAAAATAGTAGGAGAAAAGTGAAGCATTTCGAGTGTTGGTAGAGAACAAACCTGGATGCAATCAACTAGACAGAAACTCAAATTTAAATGAATAATAATATTGCTTCTTGTGCCTGAAGAAAAGTAATTTTCCTACAAAACTATATTTATTTAATCAGCCAGCCTCCTTCTTTGCTTCAAGTAGTTATAACATTCACATAACAATTAAGATTATGAATTTTTAATATTATAATTAATAGAAATACTCTTAGGAAAACTAATGATTTTGTTGATTCCACTGTGAGTGGAATGAAGTTCATTATTGCATATGAACGATATGTAAATAATTGTTACACAAAAGGCATAAAATTGTTTAAATTATCTTGTTATGATCTTGTGATTTCTGGGGAAGTTTGAATATCTCGCTAAAATGTAAATTCTGTGGTTTTAATGAAATGAAAGTGAAATAGTACACGAGTGTTGGATTGTAGTGCACATAATTACAATTCAACTTAGAGCTAAACAATGATAATAATACATTACTGTCATACATTTTATCCTAATTTTAGCTGTACATATATGAGATGCAGCTAATAGGGTTTTGTTTTAGGTTCAGTGCACTTTTTGAATGGATTTGCATTTCTATATCTTAAACTTATTATTTGTGATGAGGCCATTCTCATGGGCAAATTTGCAGTCATGTTTATAAAGTCTTAACTGGTGCATCTAAGATTTTACGTTACTCCAGGGACGATCTCATACTCACGCCACACTTTTAAGTGTCTTTTGTAGATGTGCTCCAATTAACTGATGCATTCACAAACCACTATGCTTTAAATTTTTTTTGTTCTGAAACACCCACAAAATATTTATTCTGGAGCTTTAAAACATCTCAACATATTATTTAAGACCATGCAAACAGTCAGCGATTATATGCCATTTTGTTGCAGCTTTTTATTTCACACCCTTGTTAGTGTCATCTTGATATTGGAGTGACTTATATTTATTCAGACTTTTGAAAGCATTTTTACACTTGGCATTTTGTCACATTTCAACCACTAATTCCAACATAGTTTATTGCGATTGTATGAAATTGAGATAGACCAACACAAACTAGTCTATATTTGTGAATTGGTAGAAAATTAATGTGCTGTGCTCAGAAATTTTTGCAAGTAAAATTCTTAAATGTGTGGTGTGCATTGGTATTCAGCTTCCTTGACCCAGGACTTTGAAGAACACTTTGCTGCTATTACACCTGCATATTTTGCAAGGTATGCCTCTACCAGCTTTACACATACAGACTAATATTTGCCCATTTTTCTTTGGAAAATAGCACAAGCTCAATCAAATTAGATGAAGAACATCTTTGTACACATTTTTTGAACGTCTCGCCACAGATTCCTTACTGGATTTAGATTAGATTTTATACATGGATTTACTGGGATCTAAACCAGTATGTGTATATTTGGTTGTATGTTAAGAGGCATTGGGCTGTTGCAAGCTGATTCTAACATTTTGGTCTTTTATGTCTGAAGCACATTCTTCCTGATATTGCATGTTCCCCCTAATATGATTTAAAATCTGCAAATGGGACTTGTTTTAGCCTCCTTTTTGGACCACGTATCCTTTAAATTTTTTAATATTTATACTACTTTGTGCTGGTTTTTCACTGCAATTTTGTGACTGCAATAAATGCACCAATTGTCTAAGTTTTCTCATTTTAACCACAGTCCATCCCACGTTTTAGAGTTGATTCAGGAATATTTTTCAGTGCGATGTGCTTCAAGCATTGCTTTTCTCAGTTCCTTATTTGTCATGTTTGCTGGCATCATGCTAAAATTCAAGAGACTTTGTCTCTCGTTCTTTAAATAAAACAAGACACCCACTCTCACACAATTGGCATATCACAGGGAAATGACTCCAATTTCATCTGAAAAATAACCAGTAATACGACAGCAACATCCAGATTGTTAATGCTGAACCCTTTCTACCTTTGAAAATAAATGATTCAAAATTACTTTTTTCATCTTACTATCTTGGACGTGTTTTTATATATTTCCCATGTATTCTTAAAGTGACAGCTGCATTTAAAATATTTTCCACATCGTATTTTGAGAAGTAGTGTGTATGCCTATATTTGCTTCAGTTATTAATATTTTTTTGTTGTTGTCAAATCAGTTCTAACCACTTTTTTTCTGCAGTTTGTCTGGTCAGATTTCTTATAGTGTAATTAATGGTGGAGCTCTTCATGCTTACCTATGAACCTCTGAACTCTGGAGCAGGAGCGTTTGATTGTCTACCTCTCACCACTTGAACGTGAAGAGGCGCTGTATCAGTGCAATCTCCAGTCAACCAACATAACAACCCCTCCTCCCTTCTTCTTCTTCTCTTCTGCTTTCTATTTACTGAGCGCCTCTCTATTTCCATTTTATTACTGTACACTATTGTTAGGCCTGTGTCCTTCACAAGCTACAACATATATAAAAATAAAATGTATCAAAATAGACGATTAATGTAATTTTCTGGGGGCAAGCTCTATAAATGTATTGTGGTTATTTGTCCATTAGGGGATGCTAGGGAATCAAAGTAGAGCTGATGTGTGTGATGAAGTAAGCAGTAGTTTCTGAATGCTGGTGAGCTTCGCCTCAGTATGTTAAAAGGCTATTAACACTTCTTAATGGGTAATATTGACATGTTTGTAGAGCCGACGATTGAATGTGTGAGATTTTTTTTTTTCCCCTCTCACAGGCCTTTCAATTAAGATTTCTCCACATTATTCCAACATTCTGACCCAAATTTGTGTGTTGCTAAACAAATTTGGACTCTCGTTAAGAAATGTGTAACTGGTTATGTAAATATGCGACATAAACCGACACGGCTTTGCGCCAATCTGCGGCGATATAAGAAGCCATTATTAGACGAATCAAACTGACATAACTCAGAAGAGAGAGTGTCTGTTGCTAGGGAACAGAGAGAAA
Source organism: Brachyrhaphis roseni (assembly GCA_903066815.1). Classification (NCBI taxonomy): domain Eukaryota; kingdom Metazoa; phylum Chordata; class Actinopteri; order Cyprinodontiformes; family Poeciliidae; genus Brachyrhaphis; species Brachyrhaphis roseni. Next base: position 17,816 of record CAEFZY010047733.1, on the reverse strand, counting down.
AATAAAATGCTAAAACCACTCCAGTCAATGTTGGGTGAAAGCCTGTCTGCAATTATATAAATGCCCTTCAGAGCTCTGGCACAAAGTGCCATTAATGTTTCAGCTCTCGATGCATGTCACCTGCAGCCAAACTTCCTCAGCCTTCCCCTCTGCATGCATGGCGTTTAAGATGTGACTCTTTGCTACTTATTTGACCAAAATGTAAAACTGCACGTCTATTTCGGCTGTGGCAGCAGACTTAATCTTTCTCAAAGTTTGGTAAGCCCCCGGCAAATTTATTAAAGCTTTTGTGCTCGCTTAACAGTGCTATTTTTGTACTTCTCTGAGTAGGCTGCAAACAAAAGCCAAACAGTCTTAAAGCAGGCTGCACCTGGTCATCTGCATACTGTTGTTTGGAGCATCAGTGTGACGACGGTGCTGTGCACAAGTCTGTCAGCTTCCTCCCCTCAAGATGTCCAGTGACCCCGAATGGGAGGTGTGCTCGTGTTTGTGTGTTGGGAGAAGCAGATTTCTGTAGGATGAGGTTGCTCTATTGTGCAACATGGCTTTTGTTGGCAGAAATGAAAAGAAAGAAGCAGGAATTCAAGAGAGCTATGTAGCTATGGAAACAACAGCAAAAGAGAGAGCTGGAGACACGAGCGCGGGGAGAGATATGTGCTGTTGGCAGAGATGGACAAATATTTCTGAAAGGCAACACACGGGGAGATGTTTTTAGTTTTTTTGTAATGAGGGCTTACAAAAAATATTCACACCCATAATCTATATTTTGTCACTTTACAGCCATAACCTTTATGTGTTATATTGGGATTTTTCTTTGTTTGATAGTCCTGCACAAATTATGGCTTAATTGTCATGTGGAAGGGAATTCTTTTTTCATATTTTTTTTTTAGGAATAATTCACATTCATACACCCTGTCTCCCTGAGCCACAGAGCCATGTTTCCCTAGGTATGTCTTTTCTAGTTTTGCACATGTTGAAACTTCATAACATAGATTAAGCACATACATATTGGACAGAGGGGGTCTTCGTGCATCACGTTGTCTGTTGCAGTCTTTAAAATATTTTCTTCTAGGATTTTCCTCCACCTATTGTTCCTGCAGAAGAAAAAATGTCTCCTTAGCATGAGCCCGCCACCACCATGTCTTGCAATGGAGAGTGTATTCAAAACAATGTGCTGGGCTGGTTTTCTACTTTACATGTTGCTTTGAAAATTAGTAAAGTAGTTCAATTTTGATCTCTTTAGACCAGAGTGTCTTCTTTAAGTCTCATGTCTTTCTTTCAAAAATGGCTCTTTTCCTGCTGCTGTTTCATAATAGCCAGATTTGTGGACTGCATGACTAATAGCTGTTCTGTCAACATGTTCTTCTGTCTAAGATATGTATCTCTGCAGCCCAGCCAAAGTTACCATGAGCTTCCTGGAATATTTTTGTATCAATATCCTCGTTGCTGTACTTGTCCAATTAGGTCTTTGGTGATACTTTGTTAGGTTTGCTGTTCTCATAAGAAGCTATAAAACTCAAGTGTTATAACCGGATACAAACTTCTGCACAGCAATATGCCTGACCTGTCTATTGTTTTCTTTTTGTTGTTTGTTCTCTGTTTTTTAATAAACTGGCCAATGAGGCTTTTTACAGAACTAATGCATTTTAAATTTGTAGATTAACACTTTTAATAGTGTGAATATGTTTGCAAGGGACTGTAAATTTTTATCATAAAGTAGAAATGGATGTCAATCAGGATTTTATATGCTTGTGTATTTAGATCTTGCATGAAGTGACACTCCAACCTGGTTCCGGTACAGCAAAGAGCAGCAAACAGAAGTCTTTTCTGAAACTTATTCATAGATCCTGTTCAGTCTTTTCTCTTTCCACATCTCAACTTGTTTGCCAAGTGAGATTTTGTCACTTTTCCTTTCCCCTTGTTTTCGCCATCCCTCGCTGCCTGTCTGCACAGTAGGACCCATCAATCAGCTATTAACCTGAAAAATTGAGCTAGGATTTCAAGATGACTAATGATTGTTATCATCAAAAAAAAAAAAAAGATGTCAGCATCAGCTGAATAATCTGTCTGTGGGGGTTGAAGTGGTCATCTTAAGTAAAACACGGGGGGGAGCAGATGGAGTGAGAGCACCCAGTCGCCTAATGAGGTCTCACTTGTGGCAGGGAGTGAAAAAGACCCTGCTTTCTTCTGCTTTCCCTCAAAAAAGGGAGCGGCCCTAAGATCTATTTCATGTTCTATTTTTACCCTTGACTTTTGATCCAATATTAGCACAATGGCCCAGTTTTCACATGTTGCAACAGTCTGCCACTGTCAAAGGAAAGATTACAACACTGTATGTCTGTCAGGCGGCCAACAATATTGCTATGGAGGAACAAACCTCTTATCTCTCTGTGCATTATTCTGTACGTAGTTTGATTTTGATTTCACACATCTTTTCTTTTCCCACAGCACCCACCAGCAGCTTTACATAATTGTGTTTTGAACCCACACAGCCTGCTGTATATAGTCACTTTTTTGTTGTTTTGGAGGATGTGTTTTTGTTCATCCTCAACAAACTAATTGCTATGGTAACTAAATGCACGTCCCTCCTTTGCAGCAGCTTCCATTCAGATGAATTTTGAAATGTCCACGAAGTGCAGCGCTGTGGGAGGGGACAGGCGGTGCTTTATGCGCTCCTGGTTGATGATTTCCCCCCACCCCCCTCCTTTCCAGTGGGTGATCAGTTCAGATGCGAAAGACGCTTCAAGAGATGAGGCAAACTGGCTTATTTTACAGAAGTTAATCACAGCGGGAATATGCGTAAAGTTTTGAAAAACGAGTCTCGGAACTCTCCTTCTGACGGGCATGTCGTAGTTTTTGTTTCCCGCGCTTTGTCAATTCACTACCGGCTTGGATGTTGGTAGAAGATTACAACTTCAGTGGATATTTCTCTCTCTCTCTCTCTCTCTCTCTCTCTCTCTCTCTCTCTCTCTCTCTCTCTCTTTTTTCGTCCTATAAACTGCCCTAGTTAGAGAGGCGCGCACATTAAAAGTTGTACAGAGCTGGCTGTTGCGCGCTGAAACTGTTGATTTCTTTGCTACCTTGATTTGATTCATGGAAGATTTTTCAGAAAATTGAAGCAGCTGAATGGTATAATAGTTTTTTTTTTTTTTTTTCGCCTTGTGGAGATGGAGTGAGAGGATTGTGCAACTTGTAAAGGAATCTTACAGCTCGAAAAGCTGACAGCGGACTAAAGGTGGAAGATCTTTGGAACGTTTGCACTTCTCCTTGTAAGTAAGGCTGTCTAAATTGTTTTATTTATTTATTTTATTACACTGTAGAATGGCTCGGTTCGGAGACGAGTCCGCTCCCGCCACGGTGGACTCCGGGGATGGCGACTTGGAGCGCGGTGACGACGGGCAGGACGCCGCGTCCGGCGGGTTGACCGCTTCCATGAAGCAAGCCAAAGCGCAGCGGGCCCGGACCATGGCTCTGTACAACCCCGTCCCTCACCGGCAGAACTGCCTCACCGTCAACAGGTCGCTCTTTATATTTGCAGAGGACAACATCATTAGGAAATATGCAAGGCGGATAATAGAGTGGCCATATCCTTACATTAAATGCATGATTTGTGTTTTAAAATGTTTGTTTGTTTGTTTGTTTTTTTTTAAGAAGTTGTTGCTGCGAGTTGTCAGCTCAGAGTCATAGATAACGAAGTTTTCTTTTTTCTTTCTCAAAGTCTCTCAGTCTTGTTTGCCGAGCTTCTGTCTTCTCCACAATAATGACTCCGATTTAGTGAAAAACAAAAAAAAAAATCACGTTCATATGTTGCTGTGCATCTTACTCTGCGCTGGTTCTGACAGAAAACAGAAAGCAAGCATGTGATGATCATTAAAGGCAGCTCTGCTCACTGTGGGGGTGTCATGTAGGCACATCTCTGCTGCCTTAGTGCTCATTGGAATATGAACCTGGCCATGAGTAGGAGTCAGTTCAAATTCAGCAGGGAGCTCTTCTCTGGTTCCCTGCTGTAGTGCTGGCAAACCGTTTCCCTTTCTTCGGAAAGCTTTCCAAGTAATTTGTTCATTGAGCATCATGTGCACAATTCTGCAACAACAAGATGACAAAAGACGCTTGCTTGCTTACTTTCTTTTTGTCCTCATGAGTCTGTTAGAGATCAGTTCCTTGCATCATCAGCTCGGCAGCACCGGTCTGCTGCCATATCTGCCCACCTCTCCTCCTGCCTCACACCCCCTCCAGAATGCCGTGCCAGTCTCCTACAGTTACCTAACCACATGATCTCTGTGGGCGTGTGGGAGTCAGGAGAGTGGTCAACACTAGCTGGCCACTGATGTGTGCATCAGCAGAGGCAGAGGTGTAGAGCATGTGTGGGAGAGAAAATGGCCAGTGTAGTAATTTGGTGGCTGTGAAAACAGCACGTGTCAGAGTGTTGACTGGGTGAGACCTGAAACGTCCAAAAATCTGAGAATGTGGGTGCAAAACAAATCCCTGTGAATATTTACAAGTCAAGTAACACTGGTTGTTGCACACTTCTACCAGAGAATTCAGCAAGTCGCTTGCTTATTGTAAATTTATTGGTCAAGGAAAGCCACACTCACATGTGAAAAATAGCACATTGAGAAGTATCCAGATCCCTGGGAAACCAAAAGAGTAATGTGTTTTATTGGGTTTTTATGTAGCAGACCATCACATGGTACAATATAATTGTGAAGTGGAAGAACGGGATAAATGATTTCCAACACTTTCCTAAATAGAAATCTGACAAAATATAGTGTGAGTTTTCATTCAACCCTTTGAGTCAATGTGTTTTTAAAACCACCTTTGACCACAGTTCTAACTGTATGTTAGTATTTCAGGTTTGTGCCGACTCACCTTTCCTTTCTTACCAGCTTTTCTGTCCATGCTAAAGAAAAACATCCCCACACCATAATGCTGCCACTACCATGTTTCAGAGGAGGGGACATTGCGTTAAGTAGTGATACACGGTGTTATTTTCAAACAACACTTTGTGCTTCATGTGTAGAGGAAAAAGTTCAGTTTTAGTCTCATCTAGCCAGAGCACCCTTTTCACACGTTGCTGTGTCTCCTATATAGCTTGTGACAAACTTTAGGTTGCTTTCTTTCTGAAGCTGCTTTTATTGTTTCCAGTTTTCTATAAAGATCAGATTTGTGGCAGCTCATGTCTTGTCCCACACAGAGATGATCTCCCATGAACTGTGGATTTCTGCAGATCCTTCCAGGTTGCTGTGAACCTCTTGGTTGCTTCTCTGGTTGCTGCTCTCTTGGCCTGGCCTATCACTTTAGGTAGACAATTATGTCCTAGTAGGTTTGGTGTTGTCCCATTATCTTTCTATTTCCTTAAAGTAAACTGGAAAGTGCCCCATTTAATGTTCAAAGTTTAAAATGTTTTTTTTAAGCCTAATCCTTTATGTCTGACCTTTAAATAATTTTCTTTCTGCTTCACAATAATATACCAGTCTGTTGCAATCGAGCACCCAATAAAAAAACAAACAAAAAAAATCCCCACTGAAATAAATATGAATGCTTTTTGCCAGGCATCATATATTAATCAATTATATTTGGCAGCAATATGTTTGATACATTTAGCATAATAATTATATTTAGTTATTAATGTTCTTTTTCTAATACAGAAAACCTTGCTTCCATTTATTTGGACTACAAAATTGTGACTCTAATTTAAAGCAGAATTTAAAGTCAATTAATTGCTGTCAAGTAGAAGAGATGAAACCTAATAAATCTTTAGCAAAAGACTAAGGAAGTTTACTTTAATTGATTGTAATAAACCATGTTAATATGTCATCAGTTTCAGAAGACAAAACTAATTTTCTGGTCTTCTGAACATGTTTGGACTCGTATACAAAACAAGATGTCTGAGATGTTTGACTTCAGTCAGTATTGACAGAGATTATTCATTATTATTATTTTTTCTGGAGGAAAGGGGAAATGTGTTACACTACCACATTAATTTGGCTTTTTCTTATTGAATGCAACAAATTAATCCTTAGAGTCTTTAAGGAAAACAGCACAAACAAATATGTACCAGAACAAGGAAGAAAAATGCAAAGATCACCTCAGACCAGATGAGGAAGTCGTAGATGTAATAAAAAGTTTTTTAAAAAGTGACCTTTATTATTGTTGTCTCTATACTTTACTAAAATAGTCATTCTGATCCATAATAAGTATTTACTTTTATGTATTTTATAGCGCCACAAACACAATCTTTAATGTATTTTACTCAAACTTTTCAAGGCAAACTGGAGCAAAGTAAAGGATGATTGCAAAGTGGCAGGAAAATGATGATTTGATGATAGTGATTGTTTTCGAAGTGTTTTTAAATAAAAACAAATCTGTAAAAGATGGCCTGCGCTTAGCCCTCTGTACTCTGAGGTGAAGGTACACAGCGCAAGGCCTAGTGTTGGGCGGATTGAAAACATCAGTTTATAAAGAGAGGCAATAAAAAATATCTGAAACTTTGAACATTTTGCAGGGCACAGATCAATCAGTAATTGTAAAACACAAAGAATATAACACAAAGGTTAAGAAATGGCTGTCTACCAGGAAATAAGCTGCTGGAAAGAAGCATGAGGTAACTATAGGAGCTGCAGAGGTCCATAGCTCAGATAGGAGAATCTGTTAGTGGTGAGCTCTACTAGTCTTAAAGAGTGACAAGAACATCATTGCTAAAAGAAACCCGTAATACTCTTATACAAAACAAGATGTCTGAGATGTTTGACTTCAGTTTGTCACGAGCCATGTAGGGTTCTCCAAACATATGGCGCTCTCCTCAGAGACCAAACTGAACTGGACTGTCAGGTGTACATCCCAAATGGTAAATGTGGGGGAGGAAAACACTGCTGCACACTGAACATGTCATCCTGACCGTAACAAATAGTGGTAGAAATATTATGCTGTCACAAGGCTTTCTTTCAGCAGGGATAGGAACACTCCATGGTGAATGGCAAGATTGATTGGGCTAAATTAAGGGCTATCTGTGAAGAAAACTTATTAGAAGCTGTAAAAAACTTTTAACTTTGGTGGAGGTTTAGCTTCCAGCAGGACAGTGGCCCTAAATGTGCAGCAAAAGCTGCAATGGAAAGGTTTGGATTGATTTACGGGACTACATGTTAGTTTAGAAAAATGGAAATGTGGTTAGTGATAAAGGGGCCAAAACCTTCCAAATATATGAAAACAGGTGGTAGTTATCAAGACCGAGGGTGAGATTAATGATGGATCAACTGAGTGAGAAGTATTTGCATCATTATCTATTTCCAACTACTTTCTGATCCTAACATTGTCAATGTGAGTCGTTATGTGTCTCGGAGGATCCCATCTAAGCTCTTCTCCTTGAGTCAGTGACCCCGTTTCGCTCTTAGCAGGAAAATTAATAATGAGCAGCACATCCCTCTCGGGAACTCTGGTGAATTGAATGTCACAAATGTTGGGGCTTAAATAGTTTATGCCACTTAACACATGTACATGTGTTGCTCTCCAGAGGCCAGTGAAATTGCAGTTCTTTAGTAGTTCTGTATTATTTGGCATCTTAAAAGAATTTGCTCAAAATTTGTCTTACAACTTTGGAAGGTTTGGGAGCGGCAAGCACTCTTGCTGTGCATTAAAAGAGAAACATATGTAACAATATGTTGATTAGGAGTGCAATTATAATGGACATGTTTGTTTATTCTTTGCCATCAGAAAAAAATAATTAAAGCTTTCCAGCTGGAATTGAAAACTACTCAAAAGCTTGCGGACTCTTTGAGCTACAATAACCAATTACATCAGTGTAGTTTTACTGTAAGATGAAATGAGGAAACATAGTGCAAAACATATTTCTGAGTATTACCTCAGTGACACATGGGTGGATAAGTGCAGTGTTTTCACAATTTTGGCTTTCAGCAGTGAATGAATGCAGTCCCTGTCTCTGTTCAGACATTAACCCTGTATGCATCTTAGGAGTTTTAATTAAAACCTTAGTCTCTTTGCCAGAAGACACACAATCTTTAAAGACTTGTGATGCAGCGACAGTAGGCTGAATAAATAAAGGCTTTAGCCTGTTGTCATGTCAGCTATTGGAAGAGAAAGAAACCTCAGTTGTTTGCTGTACTTTGTGCAGTTACACCGTCGGGCCAAGGTGACTTCACAGCGCACTTGTTCCCTCCCTAACCTGCTCTTCTTTCTCTTCATAAAAGGCACTTTTAAAAGCATGTTGCCATGGATACTTGCAGTCTGTAACCGATTGCCTTCAATACAAGGAAAAATGTACCATGGTGGTACTTCATCCATCACACAATTCTTTTCTCCATTTTCCACTAAATAATATGTTTCGAATACATTTCGTGAGCATTGCTAATTTGACTGTTTTTCTCTGTTTTTCATGTTCGTTTTTTTCTGTTTTTGTCCTTGGGATAAAAGAACTTTCCTTAACCTCTTGACCTTTACGCCTTTCGAGTACATGATCCTGGCTACCATCACTGCTAACTGTGTTGTCCTGGCCTTGGAGCAGCACCTCCCTGGAGAAGATAAGACCCCCATGGCAAAGAGGCTGGTGAGGAAGAAATCTGGTTTAACAATGTAATGGAATCAGAGGGAGTTAAAAACAACTGTCTGGCTCTTGCAGGTTGCTTTGTTCAATAATCTGCAGATATGAATGAAGATGTGTTGTATTCAAAAGCTGTGTTTTAGTTCATAAAATAACAGATTAATTAGTTAGAGCTTACGGACATTTTTGTGGTTTTATTGAAAAAAGTCAAAAGTTAAAATTGGTAAACTATGCTCCGTTTGTTGTTTTATCAGGTAAGGAATAACAAAATTGCAAAACGTGTTTCTATTGCAGTTTTGTGAAATACGCAAATTTTGATACAGATGAAAATCCTCCTCATCCTAGTGCAAAAACTTTACAAAAACATGAATTTTGTTGTATTTCAATCAAGCAGTTATTTTTCATAATTCTAATTTGCGCAATTGAAGGTCAATGGAATCGCAGCTAATGACCCAAAACACACCAGTAAAATCACCAGGTCAATTTTACATAACATTCCCCCTTAAAGCATTTTAGACTATTATAGAAATATTTGACAAAAATTGCATCAGGCAAAAATAAAAAATATTCAAGCAGTTCAAGTGAATTATTTTTAACAGTTATCTTTACATAACCAGTCATAACTACTTTTTCAAAACATTTTTGGTTTCAATAGTAAAAGTCTTCATGTTTACTATTGAGTTAAGACTTTCTTCATGTCCATGACACATATTAGATTTAAAACAGTTTAAAAAGCAGTGTATGTCATAGTTATGGATGAAAATGTATTCTAATCAAACTTTAAATAACATAACTTTTAATAAATAACTTTTATGTTTGGGAAAGACAGCTCAAATTTCTGTCACCTCTTGCATTGATGGTTTTTTTGGAAATACTCATTTGGATTCTAATAGATGTACATTGGGTCTAAAAGGGATTTTCGTTCTCCAAATCAACTTTCTTTTTTTTGTTTAAACCTAACGATGTAAACTAAGTGTGAAAGTGAAGAAAAACTGCTACTCAAATGCTATGTGGTCTCATAGTCCAAAATCACTTACTCAGCTTTTCAGCATTCAGTTATAGCTGATTAAAAATGCATATATTTGTCATTTGTTCCAAAAGAAAGAACATTAAAGGTGCTTATATTGGAGAAAAAGAAATGAAACTGGCCATATTGAATAGGTGTAGTTGAGCTATGTGTTGATGAGTTAACAATTTTCCTTTTTATTCCTGATGGATTTGAAGGGAATTAAAGGACATCCCATAATTATTTCTGCCAACACACAGGGTGAAACTTTATATTATTAACATAATTCTTGTCTGAGTCTAAACAAAGACAGTTTCTATGATTACATAGTACATTTCATCAACATGCTACTTTTTATTATATAACTATAGATTTAGTTTTTCTCTGAAGACCCTTCTGACATCTGTACTGACTTTACTTCCCACAGGAGAAGACAGAACCATACTTTATTGGGATATTCTGCTTTGAGGCCGGGATCAAGCTGGTTGCGCTTGGTTTTGTTTTCCATAAAGGGTCCTACCTGAGGAATGGGTGGAATGTCATGGACTTTATAGTCGTTCTCAGTGGGTGAGTTCCATCAACCATTTTAACCTAAATCATGGTGAGAAATATTTCTCTTGGTATTCACATGAATACCAAAAGGGACTAGAGAGGATGTTTTAAGAAAATAAACTTCTTGAGGAATCTCTGAACATGATGGTGCAACAAAGGATTTTACATAAAATCAAGAAAGTTTGGGGCAAACTTGAACATCGTCTTTATGACACTGTCATGGAGAAGCAGAGCGTCTTCAGTCAGAAGTTTCTTCAAATTTGCTGTAACACAGACTGCTACAGGAGATCATTTCTGCCCACAGCCACACTATGTGAAGAATATCTAAATAATATGTGTTATAGCAACATTTAATTTACTTATAGATCAATAAAGTATTTTTTAATTGAATTAAGCCAGGACGAATAATTACAGATGATTACTGATTCAGATGGTTGCATTGCCTCCTCAGCATGCCATCAAGCACTGCAGATGCTTGTTGATTACACGTTCATTTAATGCAGGTGTGTGGCAGCAGGGAAACTCCTTAGGCATTCAGGACTGTGTGTCCTTAAGATCAGGATGAGAACTGCTGCTTTAGAGTGTTAGGTACATAAAATTCTGCTAATATATCTTACAAAGGTTTTCTGGTGAACTAACATGTAACTCAGTTAAGAAATAAAACAACCTGAAGGGGTGTTTATTCGCCCACCACCATACTTTCAACTTTTTTTCCACTTTCTCGAGGCAATAATTGGCTAAAAGGCATTGCTTTCTTGGCTCTGATCTCTTTTTATCAGTGAATTGAAAATTCTGAATTAAACTTTTAGTCAATTTGATAAACCATCACTCCAGTATTTTAGCGAAAGGACTGGATCCACTTTGTTTTTATCATATGGATTCAATTTGGGGTTTTTTAGATTGCTTTCTCTTTCCTTCCTCACTGTTGCAACTGTAGGATGTTGCTTTTAATGAAACTTGACCTTTCACGTGATTCTGCCCAGCTCCTGTCTGTGATTGGGTCCAACCCAACAATAAAATTTCACTATTTTAGTTGGTTAAAATACCCCGGTGGCATGCATGCAAGTGTAACTGAGTTTTCAAAAGAACATTTACTAAAAATGGCAGTGGGCATGAGTTATGGTAAAAATAAGATTGTAAAAAGGCTTCTAATGAAGTGGAATGATGACTAAAATCAACCCATAAATCAACCCATATTCAAACCTATTTTATTTCTGTAAGATGTAGCATGTGTCTTTGCAGGACTGAATGACTTGAGGGAAAATTATACTTCAGAGTTTAGATTCCCTATAAAGGAACTTTTAATGTGAAAAAGGCTCCTTTTTATAGTGTGCATATGGGTAATACTCAGGGGTCACAGATTTAATTTAAAACCACCTAAGCATGTGGCATGTAACCTTTCACTTGGTTAATAAATTAGTTAACAAGTGAGAGAAATATAACAAGTGTTGTTGAATATTAAGTGGCTCCCTTTTCTTCCAAGTCGCACCAGCCACTTAGCTAGATTCAACCTTTACCACACATTAGCAATACTTAATGACAGCTTTCTGTAATCTTTAAGTGGAAAAGATTATTGATGTTTTTTTTCTTATTTTTAAATACTTACAAAAAGGGTAGAACCATTTGTTTGGCTCAACCTTGTTTTTCACCTTTAAAGTCCTCATATCAGGGCATTTAAACTTGAAAATGAATTGCAGCCGTATTCTGGTTATACTTACTTTTAAGAAGAACTTAGTCATTATTTGTTTTCCCAGTATGACATGCAGCCACAGACAAGTCAGGATCATGTCATGGTCCTGCAGGTTCGTGCTTAGAATCTGAATTGAAGCAATTTAAAACATGTCTATAAAATGACTTGAAAACTGATTTTCAAAAAATGTCAATTTCAGTTTCTAAATGGGCAAAACTGGAAGCAATATACCCCCAAACAATGTGAAATTCTCCCACTCTGGCTGCACAGTGGTTTTGCTTTTAGTTTTGTTGTCTTACAGCAAACTGGTAAATTCATATATTTGACTATATGTTGCACTGACGACTTCTCTAGGGTGTAACACACGTAGGCGGTAACCTTGCACCAAGTTCTGCAGTCAGCCAAGATATTAAGCAGGCATCGAAAATGGATGGATTCAAAATTATGTGCTACTTTGCTTTGATTTACTACAAAAATTCCTAATATAATACATCTTAACCTATGTTAAGAAGAAGCACTTAAACACAAATTTAATGAAAGTGGGATTTATTACACATTTTACTGCATATGTTCACATTTTTGTAAGTAAGTCTAACTTCAAAGTCAATATCAAACTTTTAGAGATGTTTTTAAATTAATACTCAGCGGCTGATTCCTCAATTAATTTAGACAGAATTCATTTTTTCAGTTTACCAGGCTGTGGCAGGTGAAGCAAAGGATTAATTTCAGACACTGATTGTCAAACTGTGTTGGAGCATTCATGCGTGTTCTGCCGCTGGTGTTGACATTTATCAATATTTTTCACATGTGTGCTCATTCTGCAGCTGAGCGACCTCTAATGCGGACATGCCACCACTCATGTCTGAGGTATTCTTGTGAATTATTGACCTAGCTGCTATGCATTCTTGTAGATTTATTTGTTCGTCATACTCGCTACATACATCTACAAAAAAACATGACACATAGGTGCAGAAAGAAGTGTGTTTACACGGTGCTGTCAGGCTCTGGAGTCAGAGGTAGGTGGGTGGATAAGTGGATTGGCGGTTGTATCTAAAACTCGCTCTGATTTGCCCCCAGCACCTCTGTGAATTCAATGTGAACGAGGCGCCAGAGAGGGCTCTCAAAAGCATAGAAAGAGCAGATGGATGAGGAATAAGGGGCATGGAATTGAAGAGGTAGAAAATGGAAAATGGGAAGACAAACATGATGAGAGTGTTAATTTGTTCTATGTAGGACTGGCTGTAGTGAATTAATTGGGCTATGCTGCTTATTGTGCAGTATTCAAACATGCAGGGAGGATTGCTGTTGGCATCTTGACATCTCATTTCAATCTGACACCCACACCTTTCTTTTCTGCGTGTTTCTTATTTCTCTTTCCTTCGTTTTCCCTTTCACTCTCTGTCTCTTACATAAAAAGGACATCGGCAGCACGTTTGTTGACCAGTGAATGCTGAACAGCTGGGTGGGTGAGAGATTTGCACAGAATTTACATGACTGATGTCTTCAGGGCCTTTGAAAAATATTGAGCTTATTTGGTACTTTCTAAATTTCTCATTAGGCATCTGTCAACGTTTGCAGCAAGTAGCTCAAGAAAGTCCAAGTCAGGTTTACTGTAAATTTACTTCATATGTAGGCCACACAGCTAAATTTGATCCTCAGGTGCAACATACAGTTTAAAATTTAAAAATGACAAAAAATATGTTGGGGGCAAGCAAAGAACTGAATTTCTTAACTGTATGGCATACTAAGCTGTTCTTTAGCCTGCTGGTTCAGGCCAGGAGGCTTCACAGGCCTGTGACATTATTATTTGCTAATGATGCTGTGACATTATTAGCAAATAATGTCACAGGAATGACATTATTCTAAGTACTTAAATCTTTTTCATGGTACTTTTAAAACTTGATGCATGTTTGTCTGTATATGCTAAATTATATTTGAAAACACATTTGTTTGACACAGCTGGAGATGAAGTAGTGTAATTTTTCCCTGTATTTCAGACACAAGGGTAGATTTTCAGCTGATTAATGGGACATGCCTTGAGATTTTTACAGCATCACTTAAAAAATCTCTAGTTTATAATATGTTAATAATCAAATGATCATGTTAATGATCAGTTTTAACATTTTGTAAAACTGATCAGCTTTTGCAATAATTTGCAGAATCAGGCTTTGCTGTTGGCACATTTTTCTTCCATGTTGTGTTTCTGTTCACTCATCATGCTACAGTTGTATCATTGTTTCAGCAGGAGTACATGGTTGTTCAGCTTTCATGTTTCAACACTTTAAATCTCTTGAGAATCATATAATATATAGTAACTAGCAGGATGATCACAGCTTGCTAGTTTCCAAAGGAGGAAACTGTTCTTTCTTCCTTCAGGCTTGTAAAAATGGAGTGTTTCTGAAAATAGAAATTTGACTTGGATTATCACTTTAAGGCCAATAGAGCGAGTTGTGTAACAGTTTGATGGAGTTTAAGGAAACTTTTGCTGGCAGAGGCTGGAACATTATGTCAAAAATTTAAGCAGTGCTTGGTGTTTTTCAATAGCTATCACAAGGTTGGAGCATTCAGGAATAGAGATTTTAATCATTCCTCTTTGGGCAATTTAGAGAGATTTTCTAGAGACTTGAGTACTCTCTTTTATTCTTGACTTCCCTTTACACCAACAAGTTTTCTATAAGATAAAGATTTGGTGAGTGCGATTGTCCAGAGAATCCCTTTTATATTTAACGTTACCTTGTATTTCAAAGAGTTCTTTGAAATACTCCTCACTTGGGCCAGGTTCTCCTCCTGGCCCAAGTGACACGGGTACTGTACTGTTGCTGTGAAGAATGAGCCAAAAGGTGAAGCTCTCAATTTATTGATTGAGCTACGTTCCTACTCTCTTCAATGGTCATGAGTTTTGGATACTGACCGAATGAACAAGATTGTGGATATGAGTGGCCAAAATGGGTTTTCTCCACATGGAGCTCTCCCTTAATATGGCAAGAAACTCAGTCATCCAGTAGGGACTCAGAGTAGAGCCGTTGGTCCTTCCCGTAGAGAGGAGCCAGTCGAGGTGGATCGGGGGTCTGGTTAGGATGCCTCCTGGACGCTGGTATCTGATCTGATTGAAAATCAGATCAAATGATGAACTCAGCAGTTAGAACACGTTAAAATTAATGGGGACTCGCAGACCGCTCATAACTTCCTGCAACTGGGACTGCGTCTGCATTTGCGCCAGTCTGATCAAGATAGACCAGTGGTCTATTTTGTAAAGAGCTACGCAGCAATTTGACAGTAATGTTATGAGTGAGACAGGAAGTAAGTCACAGTGGTGGTCTGCAGAGGAACTGTTGTGTAGGATCCTTTGTGTCACGTAAGAATCTGGTCAAAGCTTGAAAAGTGGGACGCAGGTGGTATGTTGTTGCCAACTCATAGTCTACACCTGACATAGCAAAAAGACAAATAAGTATAACTGGAGCTTTCCCTATAATGCACTACTTGACGTAGATCTAACACCTACAACAACAATAAAATTTTGGATGAAAGTTTATGCAGACTTTGTCCGAAACAAATATAACTGAGAGAATTAATTATTTGTCAATTAATGCCAATATCTATCTCAGCCCGTATTCAGTAATTGCCATGACAGTTAACTCTATGAAATGAGGAAAAGCCTTCAAAAGATCAACTTAATAATTTAGTGGTCATGCTAAGTTAATCTTATAGACTCAAGAGTTGAAGTTAGGTTCCTTGCTTGTAACTGAAATCATGTCACTTACAGTAATAAAATGCACAAACTCGTCAGTATGCTCTCTGCAGCTCACAAATTTTCTTCCTTGTTATCGTTCCAGTTGTGGCTGGAATTGGCAACAGACGACCTGATTTCCTGCCACCTATCTGACACAAATTTTTTTTTGAGGGGGGGAAGCACATATGCTGCTTCCCTCTACTCACTCACTGTCTCAAACGCACACACTCACTCAACACACACACATGCATACTCTTACTCCAGTAGTCCAGTACAAGTAAGTCAGACTTAAAAGAAAACACACATGTGTCGTAGAGGCCAGCTGGGAGTAAAATCGAGGCCACTGGGCCAGTGCTGGCGGCATTCATTCTGCTTCATATTAATAAATTGCTAGAAGCAAATCTTCTGGGACAAAGAGCTCAATTAAAACCCTTAATCTGACTGAAAAGTGTGTAGCAAAAAAATGACCTCAGCTGTGACAACTTACCCACAATCCAATTTATTTCAGTGGGATTGTTAAGATGGTCGATTATACCCTGCGGCTAACAGACTGGCACAGGTGGATTTGATGCTTTGATTAGCAGTGAAATGGCCCCCTAATGACTGGGGTGTGTTTGTGTGTGTATGGTGCTCCAAGATTGCAGTTAGCGATTGTTACCAGTGAACTCACCGCCCTCCTGTTGGTGGATTAATTTCGGTAACTCCCTCATCAGGCCTAATTAATATTGATCCCAGCTGTATGTACACATTCCTGTGTGAGTCTGTGTGTGTTAGCTATCTATTATGCTGTGTGAAGGATATCAGGTTGTAGAGTGTGATACTCTGTTAAAATTGTTGCTCTTTAGACAGGATGAATAATAAAACTGGGTGGGAGTTGGGAGTGATTCATGGGCCATCTGGTACAAAGAGCGACACACAGGACTGAGACAGCTACATGCATGAGTGACTTAACTAATTGGAAAATTCAAATTCACACTTTCTATGTTCAGTGCATTTACACACATGCAGTCACGTCAATTTAAATATCAGCAGGCGTTACAGAAGTGCAGTTTTGTATTTGGATTTGTTCCAGATAATCTTTTTCTACTTTTTTACCATCCACTTGCTTCTTCTGGTGGATTCGCTTCGTAGTTCTGGTTGCTAGTTTCTGTAATAAACTGAAGACGTTTTAATCCAGATTTTCTTTTGTCTGTGATAAAGTTGACTTAACATTATACAATACTAAGTACACTATACTACATTTCATAAATGCCAAGCCACATAAAGTCATACTTAATAAATTTAATAGTTTTTTAAAAGTTAATTTATTTTAAAAAATCATCACTAAATGAAACAAATGATATTAGTTACACACAGACTGATGTTTTCAAGGCTTTATTTTGCCAATTAGGATAATTTTCCACTTACCTCTTAAAATTAACTTACCAGTTAATTTCAAACTGGTAAGTTTGAAATTAAAATATTGCATCAGACCAATAAAGACATTTTAGTCACATTGAAAGTCACAGCATTCTTTCATTTTTCTTTAGAGCAGTCTTTAGTTTGAAGCAGGATTTCTGTGGGGAAGCCTTGATATGCTGCTAAAACACACATGTTGGGAAAACTGCTCTGACAACATGATACCCAAAACAGTTATAGGTTTTCTTTTATTTCTAAAGATATATCTAACTTGCTACAATTTACTCATGTCTTCTGAGTTTGGTGGAATGCTACATTAACTCTAGCGAGTGTATTCTCTTTTTTGATACGGCTTATTGATAATTCGGCTTGTGCCGTATTTTAATGCACATTTCATGTATTTTAAGCTCTTGAAACTCTGCTGACTGTAGAGTATTTGATCCCATTGGACAGATGTTAATTCCGGACCAAAACCCCCCTGAATACTGTTCAAATCTTAGAAGAAGTCTTAGAATCTCTGTTTACAAGATTTAAAGGGAAAAATATTTTTAAATCATTGCAGAGTCACAGAAGGCAGGGCATGATGCATGAAGTATGCTCTGGAAATTCTGCTGTTTGGTTTGCAGCAGTTTGGTGGTGATAGATGAGCCTTCTGTGTGTTTTTTTTAAGATGACTGTTCTTGCATTGACAGCATGTATTTTGACATATTTGCATTATTTATGAGTGAAAAACAATCTGCAGGCCAGCAGAAAGCAACAAACAATATCCCTTGCTTGAACAGAATTATTCATTTGCATGCTGGACTCACAGTTATTCAGTAAAATACAAGTTTATAAATGCTCTAACGTGGCCAATATATATATATATATATATATATATATATAT